>CM073580.1:13235354-13270461 GCA_037074715.1 Magnolia kwangsiensis | reverse complement strand
AGTGTCCCTGAACATAGTGGGCCAGTAAAAGCTACACTACGGAATCTTGACCGTGGTCTTTTTAGTAGAAAAATGACCACCACAGGCCTGAGAGTGACAGAAGAAGATGACACTTTAGTGTTCATTGTTTGGCACACATATCCCTAAGATTTGGTGTAGGCAATATTTAAACAAATATGTATCTTGCCAAAAGAACTTACGAACCTCGGCGAAGAATGTTTTTCTTATCTTGCGGGGTCCATTGTATTGGCGTAAAACCTGTGACAAGATAATTAGCGATATAAGCAAACGAAGGTGAATGAGAGACTTTGAACAATTGTTTGTCAGGGAACATGTCATTTATATGTGTCGTCTCAAGGGAATTAGAGAAATCAAGGCAGGAAAAATGGTCAGCCACTACGTTCTCTACTCTCTTTTTATCTTTTATTTCCAAATAAAATTCTTGGAGCAGGAGGATCTATCTAATCAGGCAGGGCTTAGTATCATTCTTAGAAAGAAGATACTTAAATGTCGCATAATCTGCGTAAATGACGATCTTGGATCCAATCAAGTAGAACACAAATTTGTCTAAAGTGAACACTATGGCTAAGAGTTCCTTTTTTATAATAAAGTAGTTCACTTGGGCAGAATTTAGAGTTCTGCTTATGTAATGAATAATATAGGGCTTCTTTTCTTTTCTCTGGCCTAGAACCACCCCAAGAGCATAGTCAGATGTGTCGCACATAAATTCAAAAGGAAAGCTCCAGTCGGGTGGCTGCATGATAGGTGTTGTGGTTAGCATGCCCTTGAGCTTAGTAAAAGCTTCCTGAAATTGCTTAGTCCACTCGTATGGTGCATTCTTTTGAAGTAGATTACATAGAGGACGAGAGAGGTGAATAAAGTCTTTTTGAATCTTTTGTAAAACTCGACATGTCCTAGAAAGGATCACACGTTTCGTATGTTCTTGGGTGGAGGTTGGTTAGATATGATGTAGAGCGGGTCACGGACAATTTCATGGCCAAGATGGATCAGAAAAGGCACGGTCGGCGACAGAAGTGATCCGGACCATCGAACCTTAGGTTGGGCGTATCTCACAATCCGAAATGAGTTATCCGATGTAAAATATATGATTTTGGGGTAGAACGAGCTACTTTAGCCAACCAACCCTGCTACGCCAGGTTGCGTAGCCCGAATTTGCGAGAAACCCCCTGATCGACGGTCGTTTCCTCGTTTTAATTTTGTTTCTACTATAAATAGTAAGTTTTAGTTTGAGTATAACTTTTCATCGGTTGGGCTTTAGGAGTTGCGTCCAACATGAAAAGTGCTTAGGATAATTAGGAGAACGGTTTGGTGAAGCCAAATAGGACACTTACTATTTTTGGCCGAAAACCTTGCGCACTAGTAGACATCATGACTGTCTATAAATAGTAAGTTTACTATTTATAGTAAGTTGCGAATTCTAGGAGTTTTAGTTATAGTTTGAGTCTGATTTCTTTCTTATTGCTTGGTTCCCTTATTTAAAGGGTTGTGAACTCGATTTTAGGGATTCATTAATCAATTTTGAATTTATTAGAAATTATTCTTATTTTCTACTTTCTTTCCTCGTGGATTCGAGAAGTCTCTGTGAGGAGTCCAGAGAAGTTCCGTGGATTCGGAATATTTATCATCTTGAGGAAGACGGTGCTCGAACTCACGTCCTTCCCTGCGTCAGTTTGGTATCAGAGCGAGGTTTCTCCTCGGATCGATGGCTTCTAACGACGGGTCGGGCAACAATCCCATGGGCCGTGCCCCAGGGAATTTACCTTTAACGGTGGCAGTTTTCGAAGCAACCATGCAAGAGAATCGACAAGCCATGCAAGGGCTGCAGGCTTCTATGGACCGCATAGCGAATCTCTTGGCGAAAACCCTAGGGCAACTCCGTGTTCCTGGTGGTAATCTTTCACCGCCGATTGTTGAAACTCGAAATCGCCCTGATCGCAGGATAGTACCAGCAATGCATCCACGGGTCATTCCTGAGGAAGGGGGATCCAGTGAGGAGGAAATCGATGACATAATCTTTCAACACCCCAGACAAGGCGGCGATCGATTAGATCGGACAGATCGAGAATTTAAGATGCGGGTTGATATTCCTAACTTCAATGACCAACTACACATTGAGGATTTCCTCGATTGGCTTTCTGAAGTTGAGCGATTTTTCGACTATATGGATATCTCTGAAGCAAAGAAGGTCAAGCTTGTGGCCTACAAGTTAAAAGCAAGAGCTTCAGCTTGGCGGGAACAACTGCAACTCGCACAAACTAAACATATGAAAGCACTAATCCGCACATGGCAGCGGATGAAGCAGCTATTACGTGTCCGATTTTTTCCTAGCGATTAGAATCAGGTATTATTTCAACAATACCAAAATTGTCGACAGGGTAGTCGGTCGGTGAGAGAATACGCAGAAGAATTTTATCGCCTGGCGGCGCGTAAGGATTTAGTCGAGACTGAATCGCAGCAAGTCGCCTGATTCAACAGTAGACTGCGTATGACGATCCAGGATCGAGTCCAGATGCAGGCCGTCTGGACGATGAATGATGCGATCAAGTTGGCTACTTGGGCAGAAGCATAACTTGAACGTTCTACCATACGGTCCTATTCTACCGCAAGGATCAATACGGCGGGTCCACCCCAAGGAGCTCCACAGTTTAAGGAGAAGGAACCCGTAGGAGCACGCACTCAACCTCCTACGTCTGAGAGCCGAGATTAGGGAAGCAGACAAGCTAGACCCCAAAGGGGCGTATCGACTGCTGCTGGTCCAAGTACAATCCCGAACCCTTACACTTGACCCCGGCCTGACAACTGCTATCGTTGTGGCCAATCGGGCCACCTATCAAATACTTGTCCGCAGCGAAAGGTGGCGAACCTCACCCTCAATGATGGTAGTGCTGATAACGCCGATGAAAATTCAGATGATGAAGAGCAGGAGCATACCACTGAGGACGAGGTAGATGAATCAAGTTGGGTTCAGCAAGATCGCGGTGAGTCACTCGTCGTGAGGCAGTTATTATATGCGCCAAGAAAAGAAGTGCATCCACAAAGGCATAACATATTCCGCACTAGGTGTACGGTGAATTGAAAGGTTTGGAACGTGATTATTGATAGTGGCAGCAGCAAAAATATCGTCTCCAAGGTCATGGTGGAGAAATTGTAATTGAAAACAGAGTGTCATCCCTCTCCATATACAATCGGTTGGATCAAGAAGGTCAGTGAAACAAAGGTAACTGAACGGCACACCATATCATTTTCAATTGGTAAACATTATAAGGATGAAGTAGTATGCGATGTGGTTGACATGGAAGCATGTCATATACTACTCGGTCGACCCTGGCAATCTGACCGTGATGCCACTCATAAAGGGCTAGATAACATATATATCTTCATCAAGGATGGCCGGAAGACCATATTGGCCCCTATGGATCCAGAGGGACCACCTGAAACTTCTAAAGTGGAGGGTCATTTTCTCTTAACCATACGGGACTTTGTGGAAGAATTTAAAGAAACAGGACAGGATTATGCATTAATTGTAAAAGGGGAAGAACTCGAGCCTACCATCATCCCTGAAAAACTAAAGCCCTTGCTACATGAATTCAAAGAAATCTGGCCCGATGACCTTCCCGATGGGTTGCCTCCCATGCTGGATATCCAACACCATATCGACTTTATCCCCGGGTCCAGTCTACCCAATCGGCCTCATTATCGAATGAGTCCGAGATTCTTCAAGGGCAAGTGGAAGAGTTGATCCGTAAGGGTCTTATTCGAGAAAGCATGAGTCCATGTGCTGTACCAGCTCAGTTAACTATAAAGAAAGATGGGAGTTGGTGCATGTATGTCGACAGCCGAGCCATCAACAAAATCACCATAAAGTACAGGTTTCCTATACCCCGGTTGGACGATATACTGGACATGTTAGAGGGTACCAAAATATTTTCTAAATTGGATCTAAGGAGTGGCTATCATCAGATTCGAATACGACCGGGTGATGAGTGGAAAACGGCCTTTAACACCAAGGAAGGATTGTATGAATGGATGGTCATGCCCTTCGGTCTTTCGAATGCACCTAGCACGTTCATGAGATTGATGAACTAAGTTCTGAAACCTTTCATTGGACGATTCTTTGTGGTTTATTTTGATGATATTTTGATATACAGTCAAGATGAAACTACCCATATGGAACACCTCAAGAAGGTCTTTCAGGTGCTTACTGAAAATAAACTGTATCTCAATTTAAAGAAGTGCAACTTCATGACTAATAGCCTATTGTTTCTGAGTTTTGTCGTAACGTCCACGGGCATTCGAGTGGATGAGGAAAAGGTGAAGGCAATCAGAGAATGGCCAGTTCCCACAAATATTCATGAAGTGTGAAGTTTTCATGGACTGGCGACATTCTATCGTCGATTCGTGAGAAATTTCAGTACTATTGTGTCACCAATCACAGATTGTATGAAGAAAGGGCAGTTTCAGTGGACTGACGAAGCCAACAAGAGCTTTTTCGAAATCAAGCACAAATTATCTACGACCCCGGTTCTTGTACTTTCCAACTTCGACAACCTATTTGAAGTCGAATGTAATGCCTCATATGTCGGAATTGGGAGAGTTTTGTCTCAAGAAGGTAGGCCGGTAGCCTTCTACAGTGAGAAACTTAGCGATGTACGCAAGAAGTGGTATACATACGAGATCGAGTTATACGCGGTGGTCCAGGCACTGCGACATTGGCGACATTATTTGATTCAAAGGGAATTCATACTTTACACGGACCATCAAGCTCTCAAATTTATTAATAGTCAAGCTAAGATTAACCATATGCATGCTAGATGGATCTCGTTTTTACAAGAATTCATGTTCGTGCTAAAACAAAAGTTAAGACAACAGAACAAGGTAGCCGATGCGTTGAGTCACCGTGCAAATTTGTTCGTAATTATGAGCAACGAAGTCGTTGGGTTCGAGTGCCTCAAAGACATATATGCCGATGACGACGACTTCAGGGACGCATGGGTTAGATGCCAAGAAGCTCACTCCGACGACTTACATATGCAAGACGGGTTCCTTTTCACGGGAAATCGATTGTGCATCCCGAACAGTTCGCTAAGGGAGCAGATAATCCAAGAGCTACATGGAGGTGGCCTAAATGGACACCTTGGGCAAGACAAGACCCGAGCTCTTGTGGAAGAACGGTATTACTGGCCGCAGTTGGTACGTGATGTGGGAAGGGCAGTGCAACGTTGTTACATTTGTCAAAGCTCTAAGGGGCAATCTCATAATACGGGCCTCTATACCCCGTTGCCCGTGCCTGATGGTCCTTGGGAGGATTTATCTATGGAGTTCGTGCTTATTCTCCCACAAACACAACGTGGCATGGATTCGGTGTTCGTGGTAGTAGATCGTTTCTCCAAGATGGCGCACTTTATTCCATGCAAGAAAACTCTCGATGCAACACACGTGGCGAATCTATTCTTCAGAGAAATTGTGCGGCTACACGGGATTCCCAAGACTATTACTTCTGACCGTGACACGAAGTTCATAAGCCACTTTTGGCGAACTTTGTGGACTCGATTCGATACACGACTTCAGTTCAGCAACGCCTACCACCCACAAACTGACGGTCAAACTGAGGTTGTGAATCGAACTTTGGGAAACCTCCTTCGATGTATTTCAGGAGAGAAACCGAAACAGTGGGATTTGTCCTTGTCTCAAGCGGAGTTTACATTCAACAACATGGTGAACCGCTCGACAGAAAAATTCCCGTTCCAGGTTATTTACGGACGAGTACCTCGCCACATACTAGATTTGGTCCCTCTGCCCAAGCTCCCAGGCATGAGTATTGCAGTAGAACATATGACAGATAGGATCATGGGTATTCATGCGGAGGTGCAGACTAAGCTACATGCCTCGAACGAAAAGTACAAGGAATAAGCGGACAAGCATCGTCGACAAAAGGTGTTCGAGGTGGGCGACCAGGTAATGGTCCATTTGCGAAAAGAAAGATTTCCGACCGGGACGTACAACAAGCTTAAGAATAAGAAGATTGGACCGGTACCGATCATCCGAAAGATCAATGACAATGCTTATGCTGTTGATCTTCCATATGACATGGCGATCTCACGGACTTTCAACGTTGTGGACCTGACCGAGTATCATGAACCAGCGCAGGAGGAGAACTCGAGAACGAGTTTCTTTCAAGTGGGGGGGACTGATGTAGAGTGGGTCGCGGACAATTTCATGGCCAAGATGGATCAGAAAAGGCACGGTCGGCGACAGAAGTGATCCGGACCATCGGACCTTAGATCGGGCGTATCTCACAATCCGGAATGAGTTATCCGATGTAAAATATATGATTTTGGGGTAGAACGAGCTACTTTAGCCAACCAACCCCACTACGCCAGGTTGCGTAGCCCGGATTTGCGAGAAACCCCCTGATCGACGGTCGTTTCCTCGTTTTAATTTTGTTTCTACTATAAATAGTAAGTTTTAGTTTTAGTATAACTTTTCATCGGTTGGGCTTTAGGAGTTGCGTCCAACATGAAAAGTGCTTAGGATAATTAGGAGAACGGTTTGGTGAAGCCAAATAGGACACTTACTATTTTTGGCCGAAAACCTTGCGCACTAGTAGACATCATGATCGTCTATAAATAGTAAGTTTACTATTTATAGTAAGTTGCGAATTCTAGGAGTTTTAGTTATAGTTTGAGTCTGATTTCTTTCTTATTGCTTGGTTCCCTTATTTAAAGGGTTGTGAACTCGATTTTAGGGATTCATTAATAAATTTTAAATTTATTAGAAATTATTCTTATTTTCTACTTTCTTTCCTCGTGGATTCGAGAAGTCTCTGTGAGGAGTCCAGAGAAGTTCCGTGGATTCGGAATATTTATCATCTTGAGGAAGACGGTGCTCGACCTCACGTCCTTCCCTGCGTCAGTTTGGTATCAGAGCGAGGTTTCTCTTCGGATCGATGGCTTCTAACGACGGGTCGGGCAACAATCCCATGGGCGGTGCCCCAGGGAATTTACCTTTAACGGCGGCAGTTTTTGAAGCAACCATGCAAGAGAATCGATAAGCCATGCAAGGGCTGCAGGCTTCTATGGACCGCATAGCGAATCTCTTGGCGAAAATCCTAGGGCAACTCCGTGTTCCTGGTGGTAATCTTTCACCGTCGATTGTTGAAACTCGAAATCGCCCTGATCGCAGGATAGTACCAGCAATGCATCCACGGGTCATTCCTGAGGAAGGGGGATCCAGTGAGGAGGAAATCGATGACATAATCATTCAACACCCCAGACAAGGTGGCGATCGAGTAGATCGGACAGATCGAGAATTTAAGATGCGGGTTGATATTCCTAACTTCAATGGCCAACTACACATTGAGGATTTTCTCGATTGGCTTTCTAAAGTTGAGCGATTTTTTGACTATATGGATATCCCTGAAACAAAGAAGGTCAAACTTGTGGCCTACAAGTTGAAAGGAGGAGCTTCAGCTTGGTGGGAACAACTGTAACTCGCACGAACTAGACTGATGAAAGCACCAATCCGCACATAGCAGCGGATGAAGCAGCTATTACGTGCCCGATTCCTCCCTAGCGATTACGATCAGGTATTATTTCAACAATACCAAAATTGTCGATAGGGTTGTCAGTCGGTGAGAGAATACGCAGAAGAATTTTACCGCCTGACGACGCGTAACGATTTAGTCAAGACTGAATCGAAGCAAGTCGCCTGATTCAACGGTGGACTGCGTATGACGATCCAGGATCGAGTCTAGATGCAGCCCGTCTGGACGATGAATGATGCGATTAAGTTGGCTACTCGGACAGAAGCACAACTTGAACGTTCTACCACACGGCCCTATTCTACCGCAAGGATCACTACGGCGGGTCCACCCCAAGGAGCTCCACAGTCTAAGGGGAAGGAACCCATAGGAGCACGCACTCAACCTCCTACGTCTGAGAGCCGAGATCAGGGAAGCGGACAAGCTAGACTCCAAAGGGACGTATCGACTGCTGCTGGTCCAAGTAGAATCCCGAACCCTTACGCTCGACCCCGGCCTGACAACTGCTATCGTTGTGGCCAACCGGGCCACCTATCAAATACTTGTCCCCAGCGAAAGGTGGAGAACCTCACCCTCAATGATGGTAGTGCTGATAACGCCGATGAAGATGCAGATGATGAAGAGCAGGAGCATACCACTGAGGACGAGGTAGATGAATCAAGTTGGGTTCAGCAAGATCGCGGCGAGTCACTCATCGTGAGGCGGTTATTATATGCACCAAGAAAAGAAGTGCATCCACAAAGGCATAACATCTTTTGCACTAGGTGTACGGGGAATCAAAAAGTTTGTGACGTGATTATTGATAGTGGTAGCAGCGAAAATATCGTCTCCAAGGTCATGGTGGAGAAATTACAATTGAAAACAGAGCGTCATCCCTCTCCATATACAATCGGTTGGATCAAGAAGGTCAGTGAAACAAAGGTAACTAAACGGTGCACCATATCCTTTTCAATTGGTAAACATTTTAAGGATGAAGTAGTATGCGATGTGGTTGACATGGAAGCATATCACATACTACTCTGTCGACCCTAACAATCTGACCGTGATGCCACTCATAAAGGGCGAGATCACATATATATCTTCATCAAGGATGGCCGGAAGACCATATTGGCCCCTATGGATCCAGAGGGACCACCTGAAACTTCTAAAGTAGAGGGTCATTTTCTCTTAACCATACGGGACTTCGTGGAAGAATCTAAAGAAACAGGATAGGCTTATACATTAATTGTAAAAGGGGAAGAACTCGAGCCTACCATCATCCCTGAAAAACTAAAGCCCTTGCTACATGAATTCAAAGATATCTGGCCCGACGACCTTCCCGATGGGTTGCCTCCCATACGGGATATCCAACACCATATCGACTTTATCCCCGGGTCCAGTCTACCCAATCGGCCTCATTATCGAATGAGTTCAAATGAGTCCGAGATTCTTCAAGGGCAAGTGGAAGAGTTGATCCGTAAGGGTCTTATTCGAGAAAGCATGAGTCCATGTGCTGTACCAGCTCTGTTAACTCTAAAGAAAGATGGGAGTTAGCGCATGTGTGTCGACAGCCAAGACATCAACAAAATCACCCTAAAGTACAGGTTTCCTATACCCCGGTTGGATGATATGCTGGACATGTTAGAGGGTGCTAAAATATTTTCTAAATTGGATCTAAGGAGTGGCTATCATCAGATTCGAATACGACCGGGTGATGAGTGGAAAACGGCCTTTAAGACCAAGGAAGGATTGTATGAATGGATGGTCATGCCCTTCGGTCTTTCGAATGCGCCTAGTATGTTCATGAGATTGATGAATCAAGTTCTGAAACCTTTCATTGGACGATTCATTGTGGTTTATTTCGATGATATTTTGATATACAGTTAAGATGAAACTACCCATATGGAACACCTCAAGAAGGTCCTTCAGGTGCTTACTGAAAATAAACTGTATCTCAATTTAAAGAAGTGCAACTTCATGACTAATAGCCTATTGTTTCTGGGTTTCGTCGTAACGTCCACGGGCATTCGAGTGGATGAGGAAAAGGTGAAGGCAATCAGAGAATGGCCAGTTCCCACAAATGTTCACGAAGTGCGAAGTTTTCATGGACTGGCGACATTTTATCGTCGATTCGTGAAAAATTTCAGTACTATTGTGTCACCAATCACAGATTGTATGAAGAAAGGGCAGTTTCAGTGGACTGACGAAGCCAACAAGAGCTTTACCGAAATCAAGTGCAGATTATCTACGACCCCGGTTCTTATACTTCCCAACTTCGACAAACTATTTGAAGTCGAATGTGATGCCTCATATGTCGGAATTGGGAGAGTTTTGTCTCAAAAAGGTAGGCCGGTAGCCTTCTACAGTGAGAAACTTAGCGATGCACGTAAGAAGTGGTCTACATACGAGATCGAGTTATACGCGGTGGTCCAGACACTGCGACATTGGCGACATTATTTGATTCAAAGGGAATTCATACTTTACACGGACCATCAAGCTCTCAAATTTATTAATAGTCAAGCTAACATTAACCATATGCATGCTAGATGGATCTCATTTTTATAGGAATTCACGTTCGTGCTAAAACATAAGTCAGGACAACAGAATAAGGTAGCCGATGCGTTGAGTCGCCGTGCAAATTTGTTAGTAACTATGAGCAACGAAGTCGTCGGGTTCGAGTAGCTCAAAGACATATATGCCGATGACGACGACTTCAGGGACGCATGGGTTAGATGCCAAGAAGGTCACTCCGACGACTTACATATGCAAGACGGGTTCCTTTTCAGGGGAAATCAATTGTGCATCCCGAACAGTTCGTTAAGGGAGCAGATAATCCAAGAGCTACATGGAGGTGGCCTCAGTGGACACCTTGGGCGAGACAAGACGCGAGCTCTTATGGAAGAACTATATTACTGGTCGTAGTTGGTACGTGATGTGGGAAGGGCAGTACAACGTTGTTACATTTGTCAAACCTCCAAGGGACAATCTCATAATACGGGCCTCTATACCCCGTTGCCCGTGCCTGATGGCCCTTGGGAGGATTTATCTATGGAGTTCGTACTTGGTCTCTCACGAACACAACGTGGCATGGATTCAGTGTTCGTGGTAGTAGATCGTTTCTCCAAGATGGCGCACTTTATTCCATGCAAGAAAACTCTCGATGCAACACACGTGACGAATCTATTCTTCAGAGAAATTATGCGGCTACACGGAGTTCCCAAGACTATTACTTCTGACCGTGACACGAAGTTCATAAGCCACTTTTGGTGAACTTTGTGGACTCGATTCGATACACGACTTCAGTTCAGCAGCACCTACCACCCACAAACTGACGGTCAAACTGAGATTGTGAATCGCACTTTGGAAAACCTCCTTCGATGTATTTTAGGAGAGAAACCGAAGTAATGGAATTTGGCTTTGTCTCAAGCGGAGTTTGCATTCAACAACATGGTGAACTGTTCGACAGGAAAATCTCCATTCCAGGTTATTTACGGACGAGTACCTCGCCACACACTAGACTTGGTCCCTCTGCCCAAGCTCCCATGCATGAGTATTGCAACGGAACATATGACAGACAGGATCATGGGTATTCATGCGGAGGTGCAGACTAAGCTACATGCTTCGAACAAAAAGTATAAGAAATAAGCGGACAAGCATCGTCGACAAAAGGTGTTCGAGGTGGGCGACCAGGTATTGGTCCATTTGCAAAAAGAAAGATTTCCGACCGGGACGTACAACAAGCTGAAGAAAAAGAAGATTGGACCAGTACCGATCATCCGAAAGATCAATGACAATGCTTATGCTGTTGATCTTTCAGATGACATGGCGATCTCACGGACTTTCAACGTTGCGGACCTGACCGAGTATCATGAACCAGCGTAGGAGGAGAACTCGAGGACGAGTTCTTTTCAAATGGGGGGACTGATGTAGAGCATGTCGCGGACAATTTCATGGCCAAGATGGATCAAAAAAGGCACGGTCGGCGACAGAAGTGATCCGGACCATCGGACCTTAGATTGGGCGTATCTCACAATCCGGAATGAGCTATCCGATGTAAAATATATGATTTTGGGGTAGAACGAGCTACTTTAGCCAACCAACCCTGCTACGCCGGGTTGTGCAGCCCAGATTTGTGAGAAATCCCCTGATCGACGGTCGTTTCCTCGTTTTAATTTTATTTTTACTATAAATAGTAAGTTTTAGTTTGAGTATAACTTTTCATCCGTTGGGCTTTAGGAGTTGTGTCCAACATGAAAAGTTCTTAAGATAATTAGGAGAACGGTTTGGTGAAGCCAAATAGGACACTTACTATTTTTGGCTGAAAACCTTGCGCACTAGTAGACATCATGACCGTCTATAAATAGTAAGTTTACTATTTATAGTAAGTTGCGAATTCTAGGAGTTTTAGTTATAGTTTGAGTCTGATTTCTTTCTTATTGCTTGGTTCCCTTATTTAAAGGGTTGTGAACTCGATTTTAGGGATTCATTAATCAATTTTGAATTTATTAGAAATTATTCTTATTTTCTACTTTCTTTACTCGTGGATTCGAGAAGTCTCTGTGAGGAGTCCAGAGAAGTTTCGTGGATTCAGAATATTTATCATCTTGAGGAAGACGGTGCTCGACCTCACGTCCTTCCCTGCGTCAAGATATAAGATCAATTTCATCCTTATCTACCTCAATTCCTTTGAACGAGATGATGTATCCAAAGACAATTCCCTTACGAACCATAAAGTGACACTTCTCCCAATTCAGTACCAAGTTCTCTTCCTCACACCGCCTTAGTACATTTTTCAAAATTTCCAAGCATTCGCTAAAGGATGGACCAAAAATTGAGAAATTGTCTATGAAAACCTCTAAATATTGTCCCACCATATCAGAAAAAATACTCATTATACATCGCGGAAGGTGGCAGGGGGCATTACACAGTCCAAATGGCATCATTCAGTAAGTAAAGGTGGCAAAAGGACATGTGAACGTGATCTTTTCTTGATCTTCAAGGGTTATCTCAATCTGATTGTAGTCTGAATATCCGTTAAGAAAATAGTAATAGGAATGACTAGCTACCCTTTTCAAAATTTGATCAATGAAGGGCAAAGGAAAGTGGTCCTTCGTGATGGTATTCAACTTTCGGTACTCGATGCACATTCTCCAACTAGTAGTGACTCTAGTTGGCATGAGTTCATTGTTAGCATTGGATATGATGATGATTCCAGACTTTTTAGGAACCACCCAAGTTGGACTCACTCATTGACTATCGGATATAGGGTATATGATACCCACATCCAATAGTTTAAGAACCTCGGCCTTAACCACTTCCTTCATGATTGGATTTAGTCTACATTGTAGTTATCATGAGGTCATCGCATTATCTTCTAGATGAATGTAGTGAGTACAAATCAAAGGGTCAATTCCCTTGAGGTCTACAATCAACCATCTAAGGGCTCCTTTGTGTTTAATGAGAGTAGAGATGAGCATACTCTCCTATTCTTACTCAAGGTGGGAAGAAATCACTTTCGGGTATGTCTCATTTTGATCTAAATAAACATATTTCAAATTATAGGGCAAAGGTTTTAAGTTAAGCTTCGGTGCCTTGAGGTTAAACGATAGAGACACTATATCAATTTGGGATAATTTTTCAAATTGTGGCCTCCACCAGTTAACTTCAAGTACCGGCATATCATCAAGCATGACACCTATCTCCTTAATCATATTATCATCTAAATCATGGAAGTAGGCCAAACACGTCTCTAGAGGGTCAGAGGATAAGGTCAAAAGTGCTCTATCTTCCACGAAAGAATCAATCAGGTTAATATCGTAGGAATCGTCTTTATCCTCTAACTGTTTACCTATGTTGAAAAAAATATTTAACTCCAATGTCATATTCCCAAAAGACATACTCAATACTCCATTCCTGTAATTAATGACTGCATTTGAAGTAGCAAGGAATGGACAACCAAGAATGACGGGAATTTGAGTGCTCATGTCCATGATGGGTTGAGTATCCAAGATGATAAAATCTACCGGGTAATAGAATTTATCAACCTGGACTAACACATCCTCAATTATCCCTCTCCGTACACGAACTGAGCGATCAGCAAGTTGTAATGTAGTTAGAGTGGGTTTCAATTCACCTAAACCTTGTTGTTCATAGATCGAATAAGGAATCGGATTTACACTTGCTCTTAAGTCAAGAAGTGCGTGCTCAATTCGGTAGTTTCCAATTAAGCGACAGTTAGGTTACTAGGATCTTTGTATTTCTGTGACACATCTTACCTTAGGATGACACTCACTTTTTTAGTTAAAAAGATTTTCTTTTTGAATATTTTGTCATCTTTTGGTCATACATGAGTCATTCAGAAATTTGGCATATGAAGGTATTTGTTTAACCGCATCCAGTAGAGGGATGTTAACCCTCACTTGTTTCAACACCTCTAGAATGTCGTGAGGTTAGAGAGAGATTTTGGTGCAACCAACTGTTGGGGGAATGGGGTAATCGGCTTGCCTTGGAGTTCCGGTTCCAATTCTTGTGGATTAGTGTTAGGTTTATCATCGTTGTCCTCTTTCGGGTCCTTAGGCTTTTCAACCCTAACCATAATGATTTTGTCAATGGTCTTCCCACTCCTAAGAGCAGTAATAGATTTAGCTTGCTCTATCTAATTTGAAGAGCTTAGATCACTTATCTCATATTACAGTTTGGGATTGGGGAGGTTGAGCAGGAAGCATCCCCTTTCCCTCAATTGTTAAGTGCGACTCTATCCTTTGAATAGATAATGCAAGCATTCCCAATGCTAATCGAATATCCTGGTTGAGTAGATCTTGGTCTCGAATATGTTTTTAAACCAGATCCTCTTGAGGTTTCCCTTGAATTGGAATTTGATTAAGGAATCCTTGAGGAGTAGCCGTTTGTCCATTCCTCTAACTGAAGTTTGGATGATTTCTCCAACTAGGATTGTATGTATTAGAGGTGGGTCCATTGAAAGGTCTTTAGTAACTATTCACGGTATTAGATTACTCATTCAGTACCTCTTGAAAAACAGATATTGTTGGGCAATTTTCAGTTGTATGAATATTGCGAGCACAAATACCACAAACAGTTTCCTTACCCTTATCCTTCTTTAGTTCCATGGCCTCGAATTTTCTTATGAGATTAACAACTTTGGCATTGATATCATCATCTTCTTTTAGAAGGTATATTTTGCCCCTCTCCTTTGATTGAGTAGGCTTAGATGAGGTGTTCAATTTTGGGGAGATGTCCTATGATTGTGCGGTTTCAGCCAGTTTGTCAAAGTAATCTCACACTTCATCGACATTTTTGTTCATGAACTCCCCATTGCACATCGTCTCGAAAAATTTGCACATAAAAGATGTCAGTCCATCGTGAAAGAAAGTTGTTATGCATCACGTTTCAAAATCGTGTTGTGGGCATCAACTGACGAGATCTTTGAACCGCTCCTAACATTGGAAAATGTTTCATCTTCCTTTTGAGAGAAGTTTATGATCGACTTTTTGATGGTGTTCACCTTATGGTATGGAAAGAATTTTTTATGAACTCCTTTATCATGTCATTCCATGTGCCAATAGAGTGCGGACGTAGTGAGCACAACCACGTCTTAGCTTTCTCTTTTTAGGAGAAAGGAAAGAGTTTCAACCTGACCATATCTTCAGACACGTTAGGAAAGTATAAAGTGGGTATAACCTCATCAAATTCTTGCAAGTGCAGGTATGGACTTTCAAATTCAAGTCCAAGGAACTTTGGAAGGAGTTGGATCACTACAGGCTTGATATCCACGTTTCCTGTATTTTCTGAAAAAACTATACAAGAAGGGATGCTTACCCCTGCCGATTGTAAACAATCTCATAAAGTACAAGGCGGGGGTGCTTAATGCACCTCATTCTCATCCTGGACTTCCTCAACCTGAGGTTGAGGTTGTCTTCCCGATTTATTAACCGGTTAATTGACAACCATTACTTCAATCGACTTTGAGGATCTTGAGCAGTGTTTAACCCTATGATGGATAGATAACCCCTCAACCAATCCTCCTTCACTCAAAAGATGTCGAGTGTTGTCACGGACCCACTTGGGCATGAAACACTCTCAACCCTCAATTTTAGATACTAACCTAAGCCTAAAAGTGAATAAGAAGGAAATAACAATATATAAATAGAAAGAGAGAGGGAATTAGAAAGAAGTTAGCAAATTAGAAGTTCTTAAATTAAGATCATCCAAAACAAAACAAAACAAGTCAGTTTTTAAAAACAGAAATTCTAAAATTAAAAAGCTTCAAAAAACAGAAAATAGAAAGTTTCCAAAAAGAGAAAAAGAAAGTTTCTAAACCTAGAAATAGAAATCTAAGTTAGTTTCTAAAATAATTCAGAAAACCCTAATCCTAAAAATAGGAACTAGAAAAATCCTAATCTTAAATTAATTTCAAAACTAGTTAATCTCATAAAAACGCAACCATTAGTCCCTAACAACGGTGCCAAAAACTTGTTCGCAACCCCAAGTGTAGGGTCGCGATGCAGTAATAATCTCGGTGAAACCAAGGTCGAATCCACAGGGACTAATCTCGTACGTTTTTAAAAGTAACTAGAATTAAAAGAAGATGTAAACCTAAATCTGAAAGTATAGAGAGTAATTATGAGAGATTTAATAAAAAACTTAAGAAATTTAAAGGTGGGAAACTAGGGTTTAAAAGAATTCACTTGTAGTTCTCAGGATGCTACCTTGCTTGATTCAAGGACGAAAAGATTTGTTAGATCTCCGAACTTCTCATAGATTTAATCATCAATGGATGAGACTTGTAAGGATTTGGAAGTGATTCCATCATTTAACCATGCCCAACAGACATGTTAAATAACAAGATTTACTAATCCCACAACCAATCATAAGAGAATTGTGAAAGTTAGAAAGGATTTCGTCACTCTACCATGCCCAAGGGACGATGGAGAACAACAGGATTTATTAATTTAACAATCTCAATTCAGGAAAAGAAGATATTTCAAGCTATAGTAGATCTATTGTAATTCGTCACAACACACCATTAAAAACTAAAAATATTCCTTCATAATCAAACTACAATCTAAGAAAGTTTAACAAAACATGAATCAAAACAAAGCAAACATCCCAATCACACCTCTTAGCCCTAACTAAGAGGTTTAGCCAATCATAGACATGATTGAACTAAAATGTCTTAAGAAAAGTATAAAAATAACTAAAGAAAGGGAAGAAAATATTTTGGCGACGGCTTCTTTACGCTTTTTCTCCACTCCTCAAACCCTAGAAGATACCTAGGAATGTCTTAGGGACTCTTATTAATAGTTGTGCATCACCTCCTTTCACATTGAGTTGGAAATTTTTGAAAATCGCCTCAATTTTATGCAATCCGCGTAAAATTTACATAATCTTCGACTAGTCAAGGGCCACCTTCGACTAGTCGTGGACTACCCTCGGCTGGTCGAAGATTGCGCGAATTTAAAATCTGATGTTGCTGGAGTTTGAATCGAAGTTTCCTTGACTAGTCCTGTAGAAGACAAAACTAGTTGAGCGGAAGCATGGACTGGTTGAGCAAAAGTTAGGATTAGTTAAATATTATAGAAATTTACTTCAAAAGTTCAATTCTCTTCATTCTTAACTTGGTTTTCTTGGATTTTTGACATGTGAATTCTTCATTATTAGTCTTCTAAGATCCAATCATTGGCTTGGTGATTCTTGATCATTAAATTCATACATTTAACATCCTTTTCAATCTAAACTCTTAAATTCACCTTGTAACACGAACATAATTAAAAAAGAACATTAAGTATTATCATATTCATAAAACCAAGCAATAAATGGAGTCCAATATACAATATTTGACCCTCAACAGTGTGGCCCACCTGAGTTATGGATCAGGTTGATATTTTGGATTTGGGACTAAGTATGGAGGGTGAAACTGATGGAGGGGCTGGATTTTCATAAAAACATCTATGGATCCCACAGGTGGACACTTTAACAACATGTGATCATTCCTCTGCATGTAAACGAGGTGGTTTCACTGTCAATTAGTTGCACGGCAGTGTTATTATCCAACCACCACATGATTGTCATGAGTGTCATAATATGTGAAGTGACTCATGCAAACTTTTTTGGTATGTCATAATACGTGATGTGACTCCATGATCTGAACGGTCCGTGTGAAGCAGAACCTCATGAAACCTCTCAAGCCCAATTTTTACTTTGATCCAAAACTTTGGTGGGCCATGAAAAATGAAACATTTTTCTCTCTTGATTTGCATTTCTCTTTGTTACGGTCCACTAGAATTTTATATTAGGGTGAAAATATATTCCCTTGAGGTTTCATGGGATTCCACATTACATGGACCGTTCGGATTAGACACACATGACATGTGTACAAAGGTGCACAAATGTGTAGGTGCATAGGTGAGCATGACTCTATATATATATGTTGGATCAATAAATATATATATATATATATATATATATATATATATATATATATATATATATATATATATATATATATATAGACACGCAATAAGTGGGATGTTAGAGACGTACCATTTGGGCCCACGATTCTCAATTCTGGAGATATCACCACAATAACATCATTTTATTTCTCTCCGGCATACCCATAAAAAAAAGAAGAAAAGCTTGAGAAAACTAAGTTTACTGTAAAATCAGTTGTGGTCCATCTAGACATTGTGTGGCCAAACGTAAAGATCACATGGTTTGGAGAGAGAGAGAGAGAGCAACAAAGACAAGGCTCTTAAGATCAAACAAAGGATAAGAGAAAAACAACAACAAAGACAAAGCTCTTAGGATCAAACAAATGTCATGGGGACCTTAACACGTGGGTGGGTGTTTGAACTTTGTAGAATGGAGCCAATATGTGGGCCAGAATCTGTGCAACATGTTGGTTGGAACCACACATCTTGTACTAACCTTCGTTTTCATCGACTAGGCTTTTTTGCATTTCCAAGTATCTGGGCATCCACTTTATTTTTATTTTTTTTTCTGTGGAATGATCCCATACGGTCCAATCTATTTGGGGCCTAGTGTTATGCATATCAGACATCCAAACCGTGCATCAGATAGGCCCTGTCCATACAATGGTACATCCCAAAAATCATACAGATCCAAAACTCAGCTGGGCTACACCATCAAGAATAATGTAAAATCATGCATAAAACTACTAAATTACATGGCGTGGCTCATCTGACTCTTAGAATATACTGGCTTTTGGTGTGTCCCTTCATCCACATGGAGTGCACATAATGAACGAGTTGGATGGTATATAAAAAATACAGTGGGCCCCACACACAAACCTAAAGAGCCTGCGTCCCCTCTCTACTGTTTTCTGTGGCATGGCCCACCTGAGTTATAGATCAGGCTGATATTTTGGATTTGGAACTAAGGATGGAGTGTACAATTGATGGACGGGCTGGATTTTCAGAAAACATCTGTGGAGCCCACACAGGTCAACACATTAACAGCATGTGATCATTCCTCTGCATCTAAACGAGGTGGTTTCACTGTCAATTAGTTGCACGGCAGTGTTATTGTCCAACCAGCACATGATTGCCAGCATGCCATGTGTATCAAACAGCAACCCATCTGCAGGGTGGGCCTCACTGTGAAGAAGATCAAGCACAAAAATCAGACCGATCCACAACAAATCAAGTGGGTCCGAAGAGTTCACTGTCAATTAGTTGCACGGCAGTGTTATTGTCCAACCAGCACATGATTGCCAGCATGCCATGTGTATCAAACAGCAACCCATCTGCAGGGTGGGCCTCACTGTGAAGAAGATCAAGCACAAAAATCAGACCGATCCACAACAAATCAAGTGGGTCCTAGGTGCTCTTCGGACCAGATCAACAGTTATCCATTCATTGCTTTCTATGTTCAGACCATTTAATTAGATTGTCGATCTGATTTTTCCGTCAAGTGTCTTCTTCTTCTTCTTCTTCTTCTTCTTTTATTTATTTATTTGTTTATTTATTTATTTATTTTAATCTCTTAATGTTAGGACATTCTCTTGAATAGATTGGATGTTCTATTCTCATGACAGTTATGTGCTGGTTAGATACTAATAATGTTGTCCAACTAATCGCATGCCTAAACACTTTGTATGTGTTTCGTATCATGGCAATTTCTCAAGAGATTTTCAAAACTTGTGGTTTTTCCTGCGAGATTATTGTGACAATCTCACCTAAAATAAATTATTTAAAATAACATATATATATATATATATATATATATATATATATATAGAGAGAGAGAGAGAGAGAGAGAGAGAGAGAGAGAGAGAGAGAGAGAGAGAGAGAGAGAGGAATGCGTGAACCTTGATGTCGGCCGTATAATATGACGTATGGTTTAGATGATGTGCAAGTTTGAGAGTGAGTTTCAGTCACGTGCATCTCGTGGAGAGAAATGCTCTCTCACTTGCACGCCTCTAGACGCAAGTTTCCTACCAAAGCCTTTCGCATAAAGTTATTTTGATAGGATGCTAGGTGGGGCCCACCAATGAGAAATTCACCCCTTCCATATGCTTTGCGAGATCATTTTAGTACGTTATACCAAAAATGGGGCCCACTCGAATTTTGAATGTCCCATTTTTGGTCGTATGTCCTAAAATGATCTCGCAAAATGGATGAACAGGGTAGATTTCTCACAAACACCATAGTGGGCCCCACCTAGCATCCACAGTAATAACTTCATGCGAAGGGCTTATATAGGAAACCCGCATAAGAAGGCATGGGAGCGAGAGAGTATCTCTCTTTTCACGAGGTGTGCGTAACCGAAATTCACTCTCAAACTTGCACATTATCTAAACCATATGTCAAATCCTACGACTAATATCAAAATTTGCACGTAATGACGTGCGAATCGATGCATAGGTAAGCATTCATATATATATATATATATATATATATATATATATATATATATATATATCCAAATGCTCAACACTAAGGTCTTGGTATCGATTCCCTAGTGGGGGTGGCTAATAGTGAAGTGTGAACTGACAGTGGGGTGTACTAACAAGCTAACTCAAAAAATAAAAAATAAAAAATGATCAGCTGCGCACCAGTTCACACGGAACTCGTGCAAACCTTTTTGAGAACTCATCATACATGATGTAACTCTAAAATCTGAACGGTCCACGTGAAGCAGCACCTCATTAAACCCTTCAGGCCTAATTTTTACTTTAATTCAAAACTTTGGTGGGCCATGAAAAATGAAAACAGTTCCCTCCCTTGATTTACATTTCTCTACCCCATGGGAACTTCCCATAAGGTCGAGTTATGTGGGCCACACCGTGATGTGTGTTAAATATCTACCCTAATAGTCAGATGCACCATTCAATGGTGGGCTACTAGCTTAAAAATCAAGTCAATATATGACTTGGGTGGGCCACGCCACATATAATAGTTAGCAGGGGTTACCCTTCCATTAAAACATTCATTATCATTTATTGGCCCCACCAAGATGTGGTTCACAAATCCAGATTATCCATTGTGTGTCCCACTTGGATGAGGGTTTAGAGTAAGTTTCAGCCACATTTAAAACTCAAGTTGGCCCCACTAAGTACTTTAATAAGTTTTAAGTATATACATTTGATATGAAGTTCGTATATGTACTTGCCAGATGTGAGGGATCTGCCTCTAACGTATGCATCTTACATAGTACATTGATACATTCCACTGATCTCTTACATAGTGCATTGACACATTCAACTGATCGCTTTACTATTCTCAAGGGTACTTCGTGTATATCGTTATGATCGAACATCTTGATAATAAGATTTCTTATGAAATTATATTAATAACTACTCGTGATTAATTATAGATAAGTACTACGTAGTTAATGTTGGTTATACTCATTCTCCTGGATTTATGGCTGATGGTCAAATATTACATATTAGACCCCAGATATTGCCTGAATTTATGAATATTGTATTGTCTAACGGTCTGATTTAACTGTGTTTGTGCTGCAAGGTGTAATTACAAGCTTGGACTGAAATTAGGTATTAAAAGCATAGTTTTAGCGCTCAAGATTCACTAAGGCAAGGGACGGATCCCAGGGGACCAAGATCAGTGGATTTACACACCAGGGACCCGAGAAAATGAAGCCGTTCACATTAAAAAGGCTTGAAAAGCGTCCAGAATGCAAGATAGCTAAGTTCCCACCATCCGTTCAGCTCCAAAATTCATACATGGCCTGAATGCCATTAATTAACCGTACGTATCAAAAATCAGCCATTGGATCGCTGTGCAAGTGGTCCAACTGTCAAATCAGCCCATAAAACAGTGAATTGGGGCCCGCTGGATATCTGGATATGCTTAAAGGTTGGTCCCGACGGTTTGAATGAGATGAGAAAAAGGATGGACGGATCAGATTTTTATAGATTATTATGATAGACCCCACACCACACTGCGTGTACATGAAGTACACATGCGCTGGATGTGCATTGGACTGGAAGACCAGTCAAAGACGGTTCGACCCGACTTTCCAAAACGAAAGAGCCTCTGTTTCACTGGACGTTACGCTGAAGTGATGAGTGGGCCATCACCTTTGATCACACTGTTAATTCAGACCGTCCATTCATTCCAGATGGTCACACTGATTGTACACAGAGAGATTTTCCAAAACCATGCATACACACGCGGAATACTATAGATCAAAGGGCGTTTGGACGGTAGAGTAAAATTCTTAGTGGGCCACACCGAATCAGAGTTGAACCGTATCTTTTTCGACCAGTTTCTCGAGTAGAATGCAGTGGTCGGCCTGGATTTCGCAAACCAGCAGTAAAGTGGACCCCACCAACGTCCCAGCAGCAATCTGCGGAAGCTCTGTTTCGTACAGAACTTGCGGGTGAGCGTTGTGGGCCCCATCCATCATCTGGATTGGTGATCCAGACCATCCATCATGTAAACGGCTTCATTCTGGACAGAAACATGTTGTCCATTATCATCCATGCATGCACATGTGCCGATCACAGCAAGTAGAAAAAACTCCTTCCCAGCTGTTGGAAAATGATCAATCAGGTGGGCCACGTCAGCAGCAATCCAAAATCGACCCTCTCCAGCTAAAATTTATCCACGAGTTAAATGAACGGAGTGGATTTCTTAAAATAATAAAGAAGTGGGCCCCACCAACGTCACAGCGTAAAAGCTTTTACGCAGGCCCCTGTTTTCGCACGTTCGCGAAGTCCGGACGTTCCGGGATTCTGTGGGCCACCATCTTTGGTCGGTTGGCAGATCCAAACCGTCCATCTAATTCCTCGTCCAAGAACGTCTCAGGGGACGTTAATTTTTTAGAAAGAAAGTGAGGGAAAGGAAAGGAAAACGGCACCGTTTTCTGGGTGCGTGAAGGAGTTACGCACTCTGCTGCGTAAGTAATTTTCACAGGAAATTCCACCGCCTCTGTTAACGCGAACCGGACTTCTAGTGCTATAAAAAGGAGGAAAATAAGACGGGAACGGCATCATTCACGGATGAAGCTTGGGGGACATTGAAGGCAGCCACACGAGAGAGAGAGAGAGAGAGAGAGAGAGAGAGGGAGTTTAGAGATTCTTTTAATTTTTTTTACTTTGTTTATTTTTCTTTCTTCTTCTTTAAGATGATTAGTCTAGCCATGGTAGGCTAAATCTCTTAGCTAGGGCTAAGAGGTGAAGCTTATGGCGTGACGGGAATGATCTTATCGCCTGGATACATATTATGAACTGATTTTGATGATAGTTGATTAGTAGGAATATTTTTAGTCGTTAATGGTCTGTTGTGACTGAAATTACAGTGGGTCTGCAATGGCTTTGAATGTTTCTTTTTCCTTTTCATGTTTATGATGTCAGGAAGCCCTGTTGTTCACCATAGTCTCCTGGGCATGGTCAGATGACGGTACTCTTCCTAACCTTCATACATGTGATTGGTTGGTAATTAGTTTAATTCTGTTGTTTGCCATAGTCTCCTGGGCATGGTTTGGTGATGGAATCCATTTTAATTCGTATACCTTTCATCTTTTGAAAACTATCTCAATAATAGTTCAGTTTAAATTCCATGATTCTTGATACAGGCATAAGAGCTCCCTGATCTCTACAAGTGGATCCTCAGAATCCCTAGTGTCCTTCTCTCTGAATTTTTCCTAAGTTTTAGATAATAATTTCATAATTATTCTTTGATATTCTAGTTGATTTAGATTTCATCATATTCTAATTCTAGTTCTACTTAATTTTAGATTACGTATGAGTTTCAGTCCCTTGGGATTCGACCTCAGTCTTACCGAGTTATTACTACATCATAACCCTGCACTTGGGGAGTGAACAAGTGTACAGTATCATCTCAATGAATACCGCACAGGCCGCAATCCTTCCAACAAGAAAGAATTTTTCAACTACCAGCATACTCAGTTACGAAACATTATAGAGTTAATTTTTGAAGTGTTGAAAGCTCATCAATCCTCAAATTAGCTCCACCATATAACTTTCTAACACAAGTGAAGATAGTGATCGCATGTTGTGTGTTACACAACTTTATCCGTTTATCTAGAGAAAATGGTTTAGTCAAAAATCAATCTATCACCATATGATGTTAATGTCATATAATGTGAGAAGGACGAATGGGCGACATTTCGAGATAATATTATTTTAAGGATGTGGAATGAATCTCATCATGTGAGTTGTAGCGTATGATAATCGCATTCTAAATTATCATTTTGTAGGAGGTAATAGCCTCAGAGGATTGTAATCCATTACCTACAAGCATGTGTTTAAATTATCATCATTTTGGATGATTGAAAAAAGATAATCATCTTGCTTCAACTTTTATATCATGTTTGGAATATATGTATATTTCTCTAATTTGTTAAATATTACCTTTATATGACTTGTATGCAAGGTCGTAATGTTTATTAAATATGTTCATTTTACTGTTTGTAGGTAATTAAAGTTAGTGATGAGGAAATGTCATCGAACAAACAAATCAACTAGTCAACCCCAATGAAACAAACCTGTCAAGACCAGTGTGCTTCACCATGAAGGACACCGAGGAAATATAAATTAAAATCACTTGATGACAATGGATCATCTAGTGGTATGATGCGCTAGACCAATGAAATGGATGACTGCTTACGCTAATGGATGTTGTTGCGAATGGCTATAAGAGTGTTAATAAATTTAAGAAGGAGACCTATAAAACAATCGTGGAAATTGCGAAGAGTGCATTAAGAATATCAGTTCAAGAGAAACATGTTGGAAATCGCCTCCGCATGTTGAAGAGGTTGTATTTTGAGGTTCGAGATACCCTAAATGCTAGTGGGTTTGGATGAGATGATGACAAGAAGCTAGTAATCGCGCCGGACGAGGTTTGAGAGGATTACGTATGGGTAAGATTAACTTTTTTGTAACTTCAGCAAAATGTTTCGTTTTGTAATTGTACATATATTCTCATGTTTATTTATTTATACTAATTTTTCTTCGTTGTCAATAGTCACATTCTTATAGACAACATGTTCGGGGCAAAGCGGTGCGAAAGTATGATGACCTAACGTACTTATTCAAAAATCACTGAACTACTAAATTGCGTGCTTCAATAGGAAACATACATAATACTCTACGTTCGAAAAAATCTAGGGATCCTGATATTTCACCGACAACGACAGTTGATCTATATAACGATACACTTGTGTCATCAAGTGATGATGTAGGGGACAGTGCATCTAACATCTAATAGTCATATTAAAGTCGTGACTGTACTCATATTGCAAACTAAAGTTTGAATGTAAACATGAACAACTCGGTGAACACAAGAAGCACATTCAATTCAAGGAAGAGAGCAAGAATGAATCGCCCTGGTGACATTATAGGCAAAAGAATGAGCGACGTTGCTAAAGCTGTCAAGTCACTAACTATAACTATATACAAAGGGAAGGATATGGTACGTATGTCACAGATTGTACCTACATTGGAGCAGATTGAGGGCTTTACAAGTTATGAGATCCTGTATGCAACAAGGATCCTATTGAAAGATGAACAACAATCTATCTCATTCATTTCTCTCCCTGAGCATAGGAGTTTGGACTTTGTGCTGATGCTGCTTTCACCAGATCAGTCGTCTGACTGATCGCAGTGCCCTCCACTTGATCGATGGGTTTATGTTTGCTTTGGCTGGTCAGCCAAGTGGTTTTTTGGATGAAACTTTTTTTTTTTTTTTGCTATAGGGCTAGTTGTTTTGACTAACTGGATTTATGTGAGTTTTTTTGGATGATCACTTTTTTTTTTTTTTTTTGGATTCTAATGTGTATTTAATGCTTCATCCTTCAATGCCTTTTAACCTGCATTACCTGTTTTTAATCTACTGGAATATTTGATTTAAATTACGATTATGCTGCTTATATTTGCATAATGTATATGATAATTACACAGGTTTATTTCCAACAGTCACAATTTCAAGTATGTTGTCTTCGAATCGTTATATCACCAGTTTTCTGCTATAGTTGGAGACAGATTGTGACGTTTATATTAATATGTTCCATTATTAATACAATCGTTTTATCCTTGTACATAATATTTCATTATGTGCAGATGGGTAAGAAGATGTATGTAATATTAAATGGACGCCAACCCGGGATTTATTATACATGGGAGGAGTGTTGTGAGCAGGTTGAGGGATGTTCAATGGCCCGTTTCCATGGATACAAATCAGCCTCGGAGGCATTTTTTCAATGGACAACTTATTGTGAGACTTTGGAGCTTACAAATGCACCAGTACGGGAAAACGAAGATGATCATGACAATAAGGGTTGCTGCATGGATGGTGTTGCATTGCCAATTGCAGCAACCTCCCTAGTACCATCCTATTATTGTCCATCCAGTGGTGGCGTCGTGCATAGGAAAAAGGTACTGAGGAAACGATGCATTCACTTGCGCCCCTTATTAGGATAATCTTCGCTTGCTTGGTTTTAATCCTCACCATTCACCTCATGTTGTGGCACTAATATATAGGGCTTGCCGGATCACAACTTCACTTTACTAGGTTTTTTTATCGTAGATGCTTAAAAGGACTGTTTGGACATTTTTTGCACAATGATTTGCATCCGTTTGTCAGTATGAAAGACTGGGGTTAACCTTGATAGAGGTTTTATTCTCCCTGTACCTATGTAGGCGGTACACATATATCATAACTGACTCATAGCATTGGATTAAATTCTGTTGGAGTTTAGGTATACCATATATTTTCACAAATTCAGGCTTCCCATCAGACAACATATATAGTGGGTTGTTGATCCCACATCCAAACAACATCATAGGGAAGTTTTTTTTTTTTTTGGAGGCCTACAAACAACACATTGGACTCTATTGGTCCAATAGATTACATTGCCGTAATGAGGTGAGGATCTGCTAATAGTCTAAAAATGATATTGAAAATTGAGGAGAACAGGGAAGCTCGTATGTGGTCAACCATATAGTGGGCGATTCCCAAAATTGAAGGATATCTAAATATATTGTGGACCATACAACAGGAATGAAAGAACTTGCTGATATTTTCCCACGTTGAAACCAAACTAAGGCCCCCACTAATTACAACATCATACCAAATGATTGGTACAGATGGATCAACTACGTGGATGAAAGATGTAGAGAAAAGTGTGTCCCACAGGACATTGACCACTAACCACCGATCTAATGAGAGGGGGAGACTACAATCCATAACTCCCATCAGGATTGCAAATGAATTCAAACAGTGCTTTGCATTTGTAATAGAGCTGAGGTGCTGGACACCATGTGAGCAAAATAGGAATAACATGACTAAAACACCGTCTACCCCAAACATACGGCCAGTAAATTCATTGCTATTCTACCAGAAAAATTGTAAAAAAACAAATGTGTGAGAGCAGTCAATAGGAATATGGACAATCATTGCAAATATAAGTAAAAAGTAATTATGAGTTCTTTACAACCAACTACCATGGTAATTGGAAAACCAAACAAGCCCTAAAATCTTAGCTATTAGAGAATGGTGTATCAATGTATGTGGAGCTCCGCATGGGAATACACTATAAGGGTAGAGGGACACTTACACTATAAATAGGCCTGACTTGATTTTCAAGTCCCGGTGGATTTGATTTTCATGAGAAAATATATTATGAGACATCTATTATGAAGGCAGACTTTAATACGTGTGCGCCGCTTACATGATGCTTTTGCCGGGCAGTGCCATCAAATAACTAAAGGACCATTTGGATACCACCAAATAAGTTACTTTTTTCTACTTCTAGCAGTAGATAAGTAACATATCTGATATAATTAGGATTAGTTTAAGATTAATTATTAGTTTTTTATTCAAAGTTTTTAGTTTAACTACTAGAAATTATGATAAACTACATAAAGTAGTACTACAGAGCTGTACATGTGTTTAGTTGGTTTGATTAGCTCGCTCGGCTCGACTCGGAAAAGCTCAACTTGCCTTGGCTCGATATTGGATTCAGACCGAGTCGAGCTGTTTTTTTAGATCGAAAAAATTTCGAACCGAGTTCAAGTTTGCTTGGGCTCAACTTGGATCAAACTTTAACTCGAATTAACTCAGATCAAATCGGCTCGGTGACTCAGTTATTTTGATATTGATGCTGCTCGTAGAGTGTTTGATGAAATGACTTAATGAAGTGTTGTTTTGGGTGCATATATTCTCCGCGGGATTGGCTTGTGGCCCTCAATCTTGATTTTGATGTTATCCACCAAGTGTTTGTTGAAATACCTATAAATTGTTGTTATTGTTTTGCATTTTGTGGGAAATTGAAGATGTATTTTATATATTTGAGAAAATGTCGCACAAACTCAAACTCGGTTTAAATTGGCTCGAGCTACTGACCAAATTGAGTCGAGCTGGCAAGTTGCGCTCGAGGAGGACCAAGCTGAGCCAAGTTCAAATTGGAGTTAGCTATTGGCTAAGCTGAGCCGAGCTGTGCCAAGCTTGACTCAGCTTGATTCATATACAGCTATAGGCATTAGCTTATCTTAAGTAACTTGTGATACAAACTCCCTGAAAGTCCACCCGAATGCATGAATTTCATAAATTCAAGGAATTTTCCTTCCCTTAGCTACCCCTAATGGACCACAACTTATTTGATATGGCTGGTTGATATCGGTGGGTGACGGTTCAATTCTATGATTCATTCATCGGATGCCCTCTACCGTGGATGGGAAGTGCTTAGAAAGCCTCCCAAATCAAAGAATTCTAACCCTTTGACAAGAGCCTGAAAATTGACAGACATGACGAAAGACCTCAAAGATCTGGAGAGAAAATTTTACAGGATCTTTCCAGACAATTGTGGAAGCCCCATCGACAATGGGACCCATTACATTAACGGTCTAGATCACTGAATCATCTCCCCATCAGTACGAGCTGGGCTGATGGTGGCACTACGTACGGTATTCACACCTTGGAGTACCGGGTAATTACTTCCACGCGCAGGGCTCTTATGTTAGTTTTTCACTGTTTGGCGGTGACTGCTGCCTCTCTCATGTGGCACTGATTTACAGCAAACCTGCCGATCCAGATAGTGGGTCCCACTTTGAATGCTGATATATATAAAAATCACACTGACGAAGCAATCCTTACCATCCAATTAGTGGCTATCAAAATGGATGATTAAAAGTAAAATAAAGAATCGTCAAAATTCAACTGAAAAAAATCAGATGGTTAACATTATCTTTTCAATGCAAAATTTCGGTTATGTTCCATCCACAGTTAGGCCAGCGGTTTAGACGGTCTGATTTGCCTTGGCTGTACCAAGTGTATGTTTGAAGAGTCATCAATATTCTTCAAATGGTGAAAAACTAAAATAAGGAGTCTTCCTTGCAAAATTCTAAAATTAGAATATTTTCAATGGCCCATTGTTTTGTAAGCCACTGATTGAAAGTTTAGATCAAATTTAGGGATGGTAATGGGCTGGTTTGGGTCAAATAAAATCAATATTTTGAATAAGCTCAGCCCAACTAGTTCAACATCCATGCCAAAACCAACCTTAGGCCCGCCTGTTGCTGGGCGTGTAATTAAGGATCTTCAAATCTTTAATATTTTATATATGAGCAGCCATAATTAACAGTAGAAGTCATAGATATTCAACGGTTTGGATCACCCAACATGATCCTGAATCCAACAGTATAGTCCAATTTTATCTTATGAAATGGAACAATACATTGAGACATTGTACCAAACCTGCCATTCCCAACCAACACAAGACACAAATATTTCATTAAAATTACTAAAGAAGATACAAATATTATTGGGAACTGAAAGAGAATTTTCCATTTATCAGATCAGGTAAATCAGGTCTAGTAAATATATATATATATATATATATATATATATATATATATATATATATATATATATATATATATATATATATAAAGAAGGCTGGTCCAGTCTTCAGATGGGTGGAACGTGAATATGGACCATTGATAGTTTTTCTGGAACCTATACTTTGTCACACGTGCTTCTCACGAGGGGAGAGGACGGAGGTGATGTCGACAAAGGACCAACCTGATGAGTGGTCTGGATCTTACACATGGATGCTACATTGGCACGTATGAAGAAGGGGAGTAGGACTTAAGGTTGGCTGTTGTAACTAAGAAAACAAAATACAAAGAGAGTGATAGAGGTTTTAGGGTTGTGGAGGAGGTTAACCTCTGCAACTAAATACTTTCTCGCATGTTCGATCAGTGTATTGTCGTCCACGTATGGAATCAACAGGAGCTTGTCGATTTGCCTCTAGAGGCTTATATAGTAGCGTTGTCCCTGCAAGAATCCTTCTGTTGATATCAGAGTCCATGAAAAATTCTACTTGCTCTTCATAGCATTCTCCAATGGAACCATTGCATGGTGCACTTGCCTCACTACTTTCGCAACTCCCACCACCAATAAGACTCCCAATCACTATTACAACGATTCCTGCAATGATACAAACTCTCAACTCTCTCTCCATTGTGGCCTCAATCTCTCTCTCTCTCTCTCTCTCTCTCTCTCTCTCTCTCTCTCTCTCTCCTTCTTATTCTATGGTCTTATTTAATGTAAAATCCTCTCTCTCTTTCTCTCCATCTTATTTTATGGCCTTATATAGTGTAAAATCCACTCCTCTCTCTCTCTCTCTCTCTCTCTCTCCCCCCCCCCCCCCCCCCCCCCCCCCCCCCCTCTCTCTCTGTGCACGTGTTTGCACTTGCACTAGACAACAAAGAAGAGGTTTTAGCCAATACTATATCTCAGCTCATTGCAATACGATACTAAAGGACTTTCGGCCTTTGAATCGGGGTCATCTTGTAATAATCGTAACCGTACGTTTATATGAATATTTTCACTTTGTATCTGATGTTAAGCGGGTGGTGGATAATTTCATAGCTAAGATGGACCAGAAAAGGCTCGATCGTAGACGAAGGTGATCCAGCCTGTCAGAAATATCGCAAACTGGAATGAGTTTTCCGACGTGACATATATGATTTTGGGTAGGATGAGCTACTTTAGCCACCCAACCCAGCTACCCTGGTTGCGCCCACCGAATTTGCCAAATACCATTAGATCGACGGTCGAAATTCCTATTTTAATTTCATTTTATTATCTATAGTAAATTTTAGTTTGAGTATAACTCTTCATCCATTAACAAACAAAAAAAAAAAGTCTAATCAGGATTATATTTAGAAAAAAATAAAAAAGCTCTAGGAGTTTCACTCAACCTAAAAAGTGTTTATAATAATTAGGAGAATCACACAGTTGAGCCAAATAGGACACCTACTAATTTTTACCAAAAACCATGTCCTCTAGTAGGAACCATGACCCTCTATAAATAATAAATTACAATTTCAAAGAGTTTTATCTATATTTTAATTCCGAAACTTCTTCATAAGGTTTATGTTATTATTTAAGAGAATGTAAACTCAATTTTAATCATCAATCAATTTATTACAAATTTTATTAGAATTATTCTCTATTTTCCATCTCTCTCGTCATGGATTTGAGATATTTCTGTGAGGAGTCCAAAGAAGCTTTATAAATTTATAATTATCCTTAAGGAAGGCAGTAGTCGACCTCAACACGTCATTTTCTGCATCAACAAATAAAAGCTCTCAGTTGGATTATTACAGCCTTTTATAATTTGGCTCTTTTGCTCTGAACATGAACGATTAAAATAACCATAGAACAATCAAAGGTTTGAGAATTGTTCTCTCCCATAGATTTTTTTTGAATAATCTCCATCCAACGGAGCCGTATCAAATGAACGGTTTGTACCATTAAAAAAAATCTCAACACTTGTTGTCATACATCGAGATGTACTGGAGCAACGCGGACAAAGAGCGAGACATAATTAGATCACTCTTGCATCATGAGTTCATCCTACAAGGAACAAAGAGAAATGCAGAAAGTTACTCGCTAGAGAGCAGGATACTCTACACTAGCCTAGATCCGTGATCTCCACCGTCCGTCTGCTGTTGTAAATCAGGTCATCATTGGGTGACTAAAAAAGATCTGACCAATCAATCCACATTCGCCGTGTGCTCTTACCTGATCACTGGACCAATCTGCTTTTGGAGCAATGTGACATAGATGGTGGGGTCAACCTGATGAACGGTGAGGATCCTGCACATGCGTGTGACATTGACAGCTGTCACGTGTAATGTGACGCAGATAGTGGGGCCAACCTGATGGACGGTACGGATTATGCGCTCGCTTACGACATTGGCGTGTGACGGCAGTAGCCTTAGCTGGTGTAAGAAACGAAATGAAAGGTAAAACATCATCATGCACCCACATCGATCATGGTTTCCACCCGTGTTCCACATGAGTTCTGCTGCAATGAATACCACCTATTGCTCTATTTTTATTTTTTTATTTTTATTTTAATGTTCAGAAGAATCTCAAAACCATTTATACTATGGACCGTGGATGGACAAAAACCAAAATAAATAAATAAATAAATATTGGAAATTCTTATCAATGGCCCACCAAAAAGAGTTGAAGATGAAATTATTGAAATTTAGAATCTGAGATTTCTTTTGCGAGTAACCCTCATCTACGATTGGGCCCATTGAATCAACGATTCGGATCATTGCAACATGAGCCCAGATCCAAAATATAAAGTGACGGTGTATAAATAACAATGGGTGGGGTGGATTGGGAGCCGATTGGGTCAGGTCGGTGTAACACATAGCTCGGTGATGCAAAAACCGTGTGGCTCAAATTGATGTATGTGTTGTATATCCACACTGTCCATCCGTTTTTCCGCTCATTTTTTGGGCATGAGCTCAAAAATAAAATATATCCGAATCTCAAGTGGAGCACACCACGTGATAGTGGTGATTGAATGCACTCCATTAAAAACTTCTTAGGGCCTGCCCTAATATTTATTTTCCATCACTATAGACCTTTACCAGCGGTCAGAACAGCTTTGCTGGCAAAGGCTTTGCCAGCAATAAGCAAACCATGGGTAAAGGCTCAGTCAGTAAAAGGTCTACTGACAGCCATTAGGCTTTCGCGGCGGTTTTTCTTACCGCTGCTATTGTGGGAAGTTTGCCCACCTTTACAGGCACCCCTTCTGACTGTCATTATTGCCCAAGAAAGCATCGTTAAAGGTCTTCCTAAGCACCGTGAAAGACAAACAGCCATCAATGATTCTATTGGTTACCAAAAACTACAAAATAGATATCTTACACGCGTGATTCATCAAACTTCCCACATCTTAAAATGATCAGGGCGTGCATAAGGAAAGACTTTTTTGGAAGGATCTCAACATTAGAAGTCATAGGTGAATGCTTTTGAGGGGTAAATTTACATACAGGCACCCATGTGCCAACAAGGGTTTCAGCACCCACAGCAACAAAAGATTTTGCTATCGCCCACCCGTACCCATTGTCATCAGCTATTCCAGCAATAAATGCCCTTTTACTTGAGAGCGAAATTCCCTCAAATTGTTTATATATTGTTCCCATTAGGTGGAACTATAAAAAATCAACCCAAACATATTACATACATTTGTTATCAAACACTTGATGGCATTTGCATGGGGACCAAATGCAATTCCATACCACCTAATCCCATCTAATACCATGCACCAAACAACATGTATGGTCTTCAAAAAGATACTGCAACGCAGCTGACCACATCTTTGTGCTGCTGGATGCTCTGCACCATCCTGCCATCATTCAGGGATAAAACCTGGAAGCTATTCTCCCAATTGCCACATGAGATCAAAAAGTTTTCAGACGGCATTTGCAATGCAGCAAAGCACTGTTTTGCAAGCTCAACATTCTGAGCCAAGGGAGCAACAATTTTGTGAGGGGAAAGAACATCAGAACCAATTCCAAAAATGGGATCCTGCAAAAAGGTGAATCTGCCTCAGGAGAGAAGCAATTAACACAAAGATATAGAAGAAAAAAAAAAAGTCAGAACACATGAACAAGATCTATTTAAGGTGGTGACTGTTAAATTCCTCCTCGCTGTGCGGAAGAAGTTGGCTTAGAAGCCAACCACCATCCCATAATATCTCTGCAGACGTACCCGACCTACATAAAAGACTGGCCAATGCATTGAGCACCTACAAAAAGAAAGCACATTTTACTGTTTCAAGTTAAATGAACCATTTCAAGAAATTACAGGTACCAAGGAAATATTATAATCCAACACCCGAATTTTCTAGAACTATGTAACATCAAGAAAAGAAATTTGGTATCATTTCCTCTGCAAAACATGAGAAAATACCATTCCATCCAGCCCATGGAATACTATCTATGTAAAGCTATTGTCTGATCTGCTTCAATCGAAATCATTTTTCAGCTCCCTCTTACTAGGATTTCACGCACATATCATCACACCTAGAAATAAAGTACAAGGAAAAATAAAATAAAATCATTCTTTTAGATATTACCTAGAGCTTACTTTAATTTCAAATGTGAAACATCAAAAAGTAAACAATGGAATGCAGAAAAGAAGAAGAAGATGCAGAATTAGGACATGTGGGCACTCAATCATCAATCGGGACTGTTCATTCAATAGTACCATTTGGTAGCAAGCCATGGTACAAGAATCAAGCTGATTGGATGATCCTCACCCTTTGAATGAGTTAATTTGTTACAACCATCCGTTGTTTTTGAGCCATAGATCACATGATTTGAGTATTGTGTTTCAACCCACCTGGAAGAATGACCATTGATTCCTCTTTGGCCAGCTTGCAGCAAAAGTCCACATCATCTAAATGTCTGCCAAACGTTACACATCCAGCTTTACCTGAATCATAACCCATGCCCGTTTATATGATGCAATTTTACATATTGTAAATAGAAACACAGAGTAATGTAAAATAAAAATAAAAACAATGACTAACAACAATGCTCAACAAGAGAGGGACCTGATTTCATAAAAATGGAAATAATAAAATCATGCTTACAGGTCCAACTTCCTTTGTGATGTTTCTTGATACAAAAATAGAAAATAAAAAAATTTAAAGAATCAAGCCAATGTTTACACTGAATAGAAAAATAAACAAGATGTGTTATGGCCCTTATGGAAGCTTGCAGCTCAT
>CM073580.1:11698702-11878702 GCA_037074715.1 Magnolia kwangsiensis | reverse complement strand
CATTCTACTCTATCAAGAGCCATAAATTCAGTTGAACCCATAGGTCACCAAGTCTTTTTGGGCCTTCCCCTTAACCTTTTAGAGCCTACAACTTCTATCAACTCACTCCTAATCAGTGCATTTATTGGTCGCTGTTGCACATGACTAAAACATTTTACTTTTCCTCATCTTTATTACCTATTGGTGTCACTCCAAAATTCCAGCAAATGCGTTCATTCTAATTATATCCTTCCTTGTCCTGCCACTCATCCATCCCGACATAAAATGAAACACACAACCATCAAACCACTCGTGACCGTAAATGATGATGGTGCTAGTGATGGCGATGGTGATGATGACAACGATGCCGACAATGGTGGTGGTAGTGATGGTGATGATGACGACGACGACGACTGAATGGATGTCACACATATGACATGGGTTGGGCCAAAGATTGGGCTGGGCACACCGACCCAAGTTACACCCGTACTTTTGGTTTAAAACCCTTCCATGTGTCCAAGTCTCACTTTCGGACCACTAAAGATCGTCCATGACTTGCTGCGCTATTCCAACAGGAATCCTTGCTAGGTCTGGAACCAAGGTAATTCCTAGGGTGAGAAAGTGTCATGACCAGCTGCACTATTCACCTGGAGGTTTTCCATGTCCTTTGATAATGAGAGTTTAAGCTACTCAAAAAACCAATTCTGTAGAAAATTCTAAACCCACTTACTCACGTTACATGCAATATAGACAGAGAGGAAAATATCCATACTGCAGATTATGAATCCAATATGCTTTAAGTCCAATTAATTGCATTATAAAATAGAGATTTTGTCTACCAAGTGTTTAATAATAATAGAGTTGCCAAAGAAGCGAAGAAATCAATTACAAATTACACTAACAAATAGAGAAGTTTCTAGTGTTTAAAACCTAAGTCTGGAGTTCTCTGTTTGTAATGAAAGCACCAATTTGAACATCTGAGGCCATGGTTCAATGATCCAAACTGTTGATTTGATGAGATATAGAGCCAGAGAGAGCTGCCTCTAAAATCTTCAAGATTGCAAGATATTACGCTTTCGATTAATGGCCCGGAAAGGCAGTTAAGTAGACAGTTCTTCAGTAATCAGAGGGTGGAAAAATTCAAATTGGGTTTGTTTTTTGGTGTTCCAATCCAAAGTGACATCCATCTTATTAATGGTATGAATCATTGAAACATGTCCCCACATGTTCAGAATTCTGCCAATCAGGAAATACCTTTTCCAAAATTCTTGATTTGGTTGGTAACGATGTTGTGAAAATCGTTATCATATCGCAAATTGTAAATCATAATGAATCGCGGATTCTAGAATGGTATCAAATCGCAAATCGTATCATAAATCATAAGATTATTTATGATTTTCTTAAAAATATGAAAATATAAATAAATCAGCAAAAAAAAAAAAAAATACTTTAATACAATCAAGACATGGTATTACTTAAAAATTAAATGATTCTCTCTCTCTTTTTTATTTTTTTTGTCTTTTAAGATATTTTCTTTAACAAACATACAAGGATCCTTTAATAATTTATGTTCTTGTGACCTTTTTTAAATGTAGAATCGCATTGGAAAAGCAGTATTTGATTCCGTAGACCAACGAAAAAATATATTTTGATTTCTAACCATCATTCCACAATACATATAAATCAACATGATCGTAAACATCCATAAAAACATTCCAGATAAGTCATACATCAATTTGGTGTTTTGACCAATTAAGAAATAAGAAATCATTTTAGAGAGAGAGAGAGAGAGAGAGAGAGAGAGAGAGCTCTATGATTTAATATTAAAGTGAATCTATATCATTTAATCTATTATAAAGAACAAAATAAAACAATTCACATTTTCTAAACAAATTTTGTTTTTTAAAGGTTTTTTTCTAAATGATTCTTAAAGCCTCCAATTTAAAAACATAAAATGAAAGCCAAGTGAAGCATAAAATAGAAGAAAAGAAGTATAATTTGATTCATAAATCATAGGATTCAAATCATAACATTGTATGCATACAAAAAGGGACTCAAGGTGGGATTCAAATTGTTTTTCTTAAGATTCGATTCAACACAAATCAAAAATAAAAAATCGTAAGTCGTAAGATTTTGACAACACTGGTTGGTAATATTTTTCCAGTCTCATTCTTCCGAATGGCTGCTCATAGTGCTTGTTGCATCGACCACTTGGATGGTCCAATTGATTGGCTTGCATTGTCCATTAGGTCGAGCACATTTTTTTAATGGCTAACATGCAAATATCACGCCAGTCAGATGATTCTAACCACCCATTAAATAGCTTAGAAAACCAAAGGTCAAGTTCATTCACATAAAAATTGGTCCAATCAACTTATTGGGGCCAATTATGGATCCAATATGGTTCCAAAGAATCACTCAATCAATCCTAACAATCCTATCTAGGAAAAAACATGCCAACCTATGTATGTATTGGACCGTCTGATTGGCATTAATTTAACGGTGTCCCATGAATGCTGGATCAAATTGAAAGTCCAGATTGAGCAAGTGGACTGTCCAAGTGCCTGAATGCAACTCTGATCTCTATAATTTACTGTGTTTTAAGCATTGGATCATTCCGCATATATAAATATAAATGCGTTTGTGTAATTCAAGCATTTAATATTGTAAAGTTACAAAAAAGCTAATATCAGATACAGGAAGATGCAAATAGATATATTAGCTCTTTGATTTCCTAAGATAGAAAAGAAAAGGAAAGAAAAGAAAAGAAAAAACATAGCTCTAGAAAATTGAGTGTTGATGATAGTTACCAAAATTACATCACCACGAACCGCAAACTGGTTTAAGCTTATCCAATCTGTACAGTTCTTGGTAAGTTGCAATTGAGCCACCAACAGCCTCAATGTCAAGGTACAAAGCACCATCCAATTGAGCAAATGGGCTTGATAGATCAATCCAATGTATATATATGGTGGGCTTGATGACTTCGATCCACGTACAATAGAAATCATTTCAAAATGTTGAACTACTCCACTATAACTTCAAGACCCTTGTAGCAATTATTGGAGGCAAATCAAACTGCGAACTTGGTGTTCATGACTTTCAGTTGTGGTAAACATTGAATATCCAAGCACCTAATTTTCTTTGTGCCTTCGTATGTTCGTATGAAGGGCATTGATTCTCTGGAATGTAATAACCAGCCTCAGCCCAAATAGCAACTAAATGTTCTAACTGTGATCAAGTGGGAAAATTACAGATTCAGGTTTGTAAATTAATGACTTCTACACAAACATCTGCAAAGGAGCCCATGGTGCCTGCATGCTCTCCCACAATTATCGTTCTTTCCATTTTCTTATTTCCACTCGAGATAATAAAGCTTCCAGGTTTTCTGCTTCTCAAACTATAAGACTGAGATTTCGCTCCCATTATCTAGTTGAGATATGCGAGCAGGCACGCAACTCGTATATGAGCCGCTAATCTGGTTTGCCCTCCATGGTGATACCCTGGTCCGAAAATGAGGCCCATCCACTCATTGTTGGGAATTTTCTATTGGTTCTGGTGAGACACCCCTGTATGTTGAATGTCGACCATTTTTCACTGGTCCATTTCTTTTGCTCCTGCAGCCCATTTGATGAGGGCTATGCCAGAGCATCAACCGAGTAGGTGCCACCTGATGAACATGGAATTCACAAAACTGACACAACGGCATGTGTGAGCTGCAAGTTGAGTCCCACTAACAGCGCTCTTTCATGCTTAATGGCACTGCAAGAAAAAAGCAGCCACCCACCAATTGCTTTCACTTCTTCCGCCGGTCCACATCAGAAGGCACTGTCAGGTCCTAAACTGTTCCACATGCCTCACAAGACTGTAGGTCTCAGCATCAGGCCTTGCACCTCCTAGAATCATCCTTCTCAAAAAATTTGGAGCATACACCTTACCCTTCACGTACGCCCTCAACAACACATTGTATACAAAGGTATACCTGCTATACCTTGATTCCTTCAACTCCGAGAACAACTTCTCTGCATTCTCTACATCACCCATGTCAGCGAAAATTTCAACCATTAAAAGGGTAGTCTCCAACCATGGTGTCGATCTCCGAACCCAAGTGCTCGTGGTCTGATCCGTTCCCACCTCCAAAGTCTTCAATGCTTCCTCTACCAAACCCGCTTTCAAGCAACCCAATGCGAGATGCCGATACGTTATCGCATTCGGCTTGCAGCAATGCAGCTCCATTTCCGTGAATAGCTCGGACGCTTTATCGATAAGCCCGTGTCGGGAATATACCGATATGATAGAATTGAACTGCTCCGCCAACTTCAACTTTTTTATCGACTTCATTTCTGCCCAAAGCTCCTCGGCTCTACTCAGATTGCCGATCCTCCCAAACGCTTCGATGGCCAGTACGAAGCTTTTGTACCTCACATGTGGAAGATTTTGCACGACCTGCCATGTGCACTCTAGCTTCTTCTCCTTCCTCAAATACCCATATAAGATAAGTAGAACATCAAGCGTCGACCAGTTGTCACCTGTTTTGGACTGCTCGATCGCTTCAACATATGCCTCAGATACAGCATACAGCCTTGCCACAGCGTGTGCAGTTGCTAATATGCAGTAAGTAATCTCATTCGGCTCAACTTCTGATTGCTTCATTTCATTGAAAACCTTTGCCAATCCTTCAATATTATGTTCATCCGATTCTAGTTTCAAGAGAATGTTGTATGTGGATGGATGCCGAGCCACATGGTCAGCCTTCATCTGAGTAAGGATTCTCGGGATTCTTTTCTTCCGCCCTGGTGTGGAATGGAGGATTATCAAGCGGTTGAAAACCAAGTGAGAGATGGGGAGTGACAGTTCCCTCATCTTCTTCATGTATGCCAATGATAGTCTAATCACACCCTTGTCCAAACAGGCCAATACAAGATTGTTGTAGAGCAGCTCGTTTTGGAACTCAGGAGGGATGCAGGTAAAGAGACTCTCTCCATGTGATATGCCATGAAGCTTAGTCGTGAATTCCAGTAGAAAAGAGTAGTCGAGTTCTTTCAGCTTATAGGGTCTTTCTCTAATCACCCATTCCATTACCTGTTAAAAAATAAAAATAAATAAACAGGAAGGTCAGGTTCCTTGTATTCATTTAGTTGTCTATTCGGGCATAGCATTTCTTCTAGATATTTCGGATTTTAGGTATGTTCAGATGCTCATTGAACTGACTTGGAACATGCATTGGCACCATTTAAATTCATGATGATGACCAAACCCGTAATTGTAATTCCTGCATACATAGCCACTTTGGTCAGTTATGTGTTACGCAATTGAATTAATACAACTCGGTTTGATTGAATTATCGTAATTCGGTCTGAATGAAAAAGGTAATGTTACCAATAAAAACAGACTTACGCTGCAAATAGAAAATGATACTCAAACTCAATACTTATGCAAAGGAGAGGATGAAGCAATATCATCTGCTTATTAAATAATTGAAATTCTCACCTGCATTTCTGTTTCTAGGAAGTTTCTACAAAAAAAAAAAAAAAAAAGACCTTTTTTTTTGAAAAATAAAATAAAATAATCTTTATGTTAATGAAAAGCTTTATCAAGATTGAACAAAAAGATGAAACGACCCACAGAGATCAAACGCAGGGTAACTTGTTTATTAAGGTCAAGAGCCATCCCTAAATCCTAATCACCCATCGGTTTACATTACTGAAACCTACACACCCATGATGTCATCCCTCTTAAATAAATTGAGCCCCATACCCAAGAAAACCTTTACCCTTTTTTAATGCAGGGGCATTTTCACACCAGGCTCAAGTGGGGTTGCTTGTGGGATGCAAGGGCACACTCATGGTGGGCGGCCCGTGTGAGGCGGGCCCCACCCGTGTGAAATGGGTGGTTCGTGTGATTTGGGGACCACGAGGGGGGTTCGGCCGAGGTCCTAACCGATGAATGTGGTGCCTAGGCTATGAGATAAAGGGATTGATTCGTCATGCTCTAACAGTTCGAGCTTTTAGAGCAAGTGATTAATTGTCCTACATCAAATTGGTATCAAAGCGAGAGGTCTCGTATTCGAGACTCCTCATCGAGGGTAATTAATGCAAGGGCATTTTCACACTAGGCTCGAGTGGGGTTGCCTGTGGGATGCAGAGGCACACTCGGGGTGGGCAGCCAGTGTGAGGCGGGCCCTACCCGTGTAAGGCTGGTGGCTCGTGTAAGGCGGTACCCATGTGATTTGGGGCCACGAGGGAGGTTCGGCCGAAGTCCTAACTCATGAGATGTGAGGCCTAGGTTATGAGATCAAGGAAATGATTCGTCATGCTCTAACCGTTCGAGCTTTTAAAGCAAGTGGTTAATTGTCCTACATCATTGGTCCTAGAGAAAACAATATCATTGGCCAATGGGGAAAAAAATATTACCGTAATCTTAACATTGCCCACCCCAATTAGTTAGGGTCATTGTTTTAAATAGCTTACACAATGTAGCATAGCTTAGCCTTCATACTATATAGAAATGAAAATCGCTTACGTCACATATAGCCTATGCTATACACTAACTAGCATAAGCTACATATTTCGTAGCTTATCCTACAAATTATTTTTTGCTTAAACATTAAAATCAATTAATATTTTCAATGATTTGTTACATTTTTCATATTTTCAATAAAAATTAGTTGATCTTTTCAATGACTATTCAAATAATATTAGTAGTGATATTAAATGAGATCCTTTGCTATTTCTTTATTTTTATAATTAATATTTGCCCTACTTTTCCTATTATTGTAGGTTGTGTTTGGTTGCACCAAATATCATGAAATTTTGTGAACCAGGCACAACCTTAGTTAAAAATGTAGAAGTAGCATGTAGCATTATCCCGCGCTTCAAAGGGGTGAACACACTACATGCTATTTGCTATTTAAAACATTGGTTGAGATAAGGCATAGATGATGATAATTATAATCTTAACACTATTATAAACCAAATGATGATTATGAAATTATGTAGGCAATGGAAAGACAAGGTCATCACATAATATTCACATAATATTATATTATAATATCATATAATATTCATATATGCTTGATATTCATATATGATTATCAAGCATCTAATTAAGATGTACTACCCCTCTTGGAATAATGGTGCCATAAAGTTGGAGATAGAAACCTTAAGGCATGAGCTTCAGGTTTTGTACAGATCAATTCCTTTTTTCATTTTCTTTTCTTTTTCTTTTTTGATGGGTAACAAAGAATTTTATTCAAAATACCTAAGCTAGTGACACAAACTACAAAGAAAACAAAAAACAAACATTACAATCCTCTAAAATATATACATTTCAAGCCCAATCCCTAACAAAGTCATAGCCCTTAAGTATCTGCTTCTTTGCTAGAGACATCACATAAGTATCTTCCATTTCTTTACCCCCAAAGCGCCCACCAAATAGCTAGAATAGATAGCCTCCACGTGGTGGTCCTTTGCTTTCCGCTTCTCACTTTGTGCCAACTCAACACCTCAACGGACTCGGGCATTACCCAAGACATACCAAAAGAAGAGATGTAATGGTGCCACATCTGGAGAGTGTTAGTGTAAAGAGTGTGTGTGTGTGTGTGTGTGTTTGTGTTAAGAGGCTCTTTTAATAAGTGTCTCTTTTAATGTAAGTGCATGTGCAAACTTTCTTCTTCTACTGCAATGTACTATATGTTATATTCTAATAAAACATTATGTGTGAGGGCATGCTGCTTACATACAACATTTTCCCCAAACTCCCTTCTCTCTTCTTCTCTCTCACTCTTTCCGTGCAAACTTTCTTCTTCTCCTGCAATGTACTATATGTTATATTCTAATAAAACATGGTGTGTGAGGGCATGTTGCTTACATACAACATTTTTTCCAAACTCCCTTCTTCCCTCTTCTTCTCTATCACTCTTTTCCTCTCTTCTCCATCCCCTGGTCATCAAATCATCTCCTACTTGGTATCAGAGCTTAGATCAGGCCATTCCATATCATACTGGTTAAGAGGCAACATGTCAGCTTGCTGACATCAGCAGTCGTATGGTTGACGTCAGCGTTTTACAGATGCATGGACCCCATTTGAGCTGACAGTTTAGGGGTTTGATAGATTTTGATTTTAGAGGATTTGTCATGATTTTTTGGAATTTTTAAAGACATTTTTACGGTGTTTTGGCCGAAATAGAGAGATTCAAAAATTGGGCCCTTAATCCGATTTTCTTTGATTTATCTTAAATTGGTATGTTTTTCTCCAGTTTCTTTTCTCAATATGGACTGAGAGTTTTTAGCTAGGATTGATGTTTGAGCGGGTTTTACCCCCAAACAGATGTGCGGCCATGCTATTTTTAGCTTTTTTGAGTTAGATCTGATTGCATTGTGTATTGTTTTGGAGGATTGCTATTTGTTTAGGGTTTGTTTATCATTCCCTTGAAGGATTGAGTGAGAGAGAGTCGGTTAAAGAGGTTTTTTTTTTTTTTGGCTTAGAGCTCCCCTATGAACGACAAAGGGCCCTCATCTCATGGCATGGGCTCTCTTGAATCCAACCCCCTGCAAATCACTTCCATTAAGTTGAATGGTGACAATTATCTTTAATGGACGTAATCTATAAAAGTGTTCTTGGGAGCCCGTGAGAAGTTGTTGTATATTTTAGATGATCCACCAAGCTCTACAGATGCCACCTACAAGTCCGGTACAAAGGAGAACTATCAAGTTATTGCATACTTGTTGAATAGTATAGATTCTTCAGTCAGCCACTCAGTGATGTTTTAATCCCCAGCTACAGACATTTGTGATACACTTCATGATATGTTCTCCGAGTCTCAAAAATTTTCACAGGTATTCCAGCTTATTTAAGAAATTGGTCGGTTCCAACAAGCCTCAAGATCATTAAAAGATTACTATTCGACACTTCGAGGCATGTGGGATGAGTTGTACCTGTATTAGCCTCCTCCTTTCATATGTAAAGGCGATCATGAATATACACATAAGCAATGGGATGGCACTTGCATCATGTAGTTCCTAGCCAGGTTGCACTTCGATTATCTCAATGTTCGAAGTCAAGTTGTTATGAAGGATCATCTTCCGATAGTTTATGCCATGTGTCAGCGCGCTACTGTCAACATTCTTCCTTCACATTCATTTGTGCCACTAGAGAGTTCGGCACACCTTGTTGGCAATTGGTCTTCTCCTCTTGCTGGCCTTCAGGCACCATCCTTAAGTGCGGGGCGCACTTTTGTTTATGGTGGCCGTGGTAGAGGTCACGAGGGAGATCGCAGTCGAGGTGATCATAATCTTTGTGGTCGTGGTGGACATGGACAAGGACGTAATGGTTCCCCCATTTATTCGCATTGTGGTGGAACCAATCACACTATTGATTTTTGTTGGCAGCTCCATGGTCGTCCAACGTGTGTTGCAGCATCTATTACTTCCACAGTTGCTTCTGAGGGACAACCTTGCACCCTTGCAGTTGAGCAACCTTCTTTAGGGGAGTTCCTTATCACTTCTTGGGCTGCATATGATGCCCTAATGCGGCTTCATGTTCGTGATGTTCTTAAACCTTCTCATGCAACTTCAGCCCAGTCAGGTACTGCTCTTCTTGCATCTTCATCTCCTACCTCTTGGGTCATAACCTCTGAAGCATCCTCCCACATGACTGGTAAGTAACAACTCTTTTCCCGTATTGGTGGGGAAGTTGTTTGGGAACCCCCATGCAGGTGATTCCTTCGAGTTGAGGAAGTAGAGGAATTTACGGCTCTTAGGGATCATATATATCTTTGCTAAGATAATGTGGAAACGGATAATTTGGGATCCTTCTCAGTCAAATCTCTCTATTCCTTATTGCATGATCATGATCGGCAAGCGGTTTCTGAGCCCGCCAAATTTATTTTGCATTATAACGTCCCTCAAAAAGATCGCAACTTTTGGTTGGTTGCTTGGGAGAAAAACAGTTCTCACAATCGATTATCTTCGGAAAAGGTCTATGGTGATTCCAAATATGTGCTCTTTATGTAAGCAAGATGAGGAGACAGTGGCATGTCTCTTCGTGCATTGTCCATTCGTGGGGCCGATTCGGGTACATATTCTAGGCCGATTTAAAGTTTCTTGGTCCTTACTCATGGAGGTGCACACTCTTTTGGTTATATAGCACGGGATGTATCTTGGCAAGGTGAAAAGGTCCTTATGGAGAATGGCTTTGGTAGCCGTTTAGTGACTGTTTGGGAAGAACGCAATGCTAGATGCTTCAAGAATGAAAGCAAGATGATGGAAGGAACTTCCCAAAGGGCTAGGCTGCTTATTGTGGAATGTGCCTCTTCTTCTTCCAATCTTAAGGGATGTAATTTAGATTTTTTTGGGATGCAAGTGGGTCGCCCTCTTGGCATCTTGGCTTGTTGTAGTTGTTTTTGCTTCTTTTTGAATAAAATCATCATGATCTTTCAATTTTTATTTTATTTTTTTTAAACACCATCCTTGACAAACAAATAAGTGTTAGCCTGAATCATATACACCATATCTTGGTCCCATAACCACTCTCTTTAACAAAATGTGGCATGCATCCCAGCAACCATGTCACATCGTACCTAATCCTTGTACTTAGATCCAATAGAGAAGAAAACCAAGTACCTAGAGTTAATAGAAACATTTTTCCAAACCAATGAATCTAGTATGAATGTGAATAATTATGTTCTTTGAGTTTTACATTATCTATCATTTCATGGGAAACAATGTTCTCATTGCTGCTCCCATCTATGAAAATTGTACATATCTTCCCACCGAAAGTGCAGGTGGTGCAAAAGATATTGTGTTGCATCCTTCGCCCCTAAACAATCACCCGATGTGCCCATAGTAGCATCTGCTGGATAAGAACGCATTGCCTCTTCCTCATATGCGTTTACCAAACCAAATCTTCCTTGACATTCTCCCTGTCATCATATGCGTTTACCAAATCTTCCTTGACATTCTCCCTGTCATCGTATGCATGTTCTTCATACTCCATGTCATCTTCAGCTTTCATTTACATACGATCAAGGTTATTTTCAATATATTCTCCTTCTTTAGCCAAATTCACTTTAACTGCAAAAGATACAAAAGAAGTGTTACTTTGTCCCATCTTGGGTGCACTAATCTCTTGTCCATAACTACATTTCTCAAGTTATGACTTGGCTTCACAATTGGACGTTGGCCCATCATCCCTAGACTTATGAGAGACGATGCAGTCGCCTTACGTGGGAAGTAAGCATGCTCCCTCATTGTTGATGACAGTCCTCATGGGGCACTAAATCATCACGCAAGTCCCCAATGAATTATCTACTCGGCTTTTAACGTGAGGGTTGTTTGTTTTGTCAATTACATCTATAGATTGGGGTAAATAGCTAATAATAACTTTTGAAAGGTATTTGTTTGCGAGGAAAATACCTACGTAATTATGCCTTGAAAACAACGTCCAAATGCATGAAATTGAAGCGGGATTGGGTACCGTTATCCGTACAGTGATGTATGTGTGTGGTCCATGCCAACCATCTATTTTACCAAATGAGGCAAATTGGAAGCTCAAGTGGACCACACCATAGGAAACAGGGCGTTTAATGACGTCCACCGTTCCAAATTGAAACCTTCCTAGAGCCCACACGGATGTGTATCTATCATCTAGGAGTCCAAATGCATGAAATCGAGGAGGGATTGGGTACTGTTATCCGTGGGTCCCACAGTGATGTATGTGTGTGATCCACGTTGTCCATCTATTTTACCAAATGAGGCAGATTGGAAGCTCAAGTGGACCACACCACAAGAAACAGGGGGTTTAATGACATCCACTGTTCAAAATTGAAACCTTACTAGGGCTCACAGGGATGTGTATCTATCATCCAACTTGTTCGTAAGATCACACTAACATGTATGGAGCTTATGCACAAATATCAACTTGATCTAAAACTTTTGTAGCCCTTACGAAGTTTTCAATATTAGGTGTTTAATTCCCACCATTTTCTATGGTGTAGCCCACTTGAGCCTCAGATCTACCACATTTTTTTCTCATACCCTAAAATGAGCTGGCAGAACAGATGGACGACGAGGATAAGATACATACATCCAGTGTTTGAAGTATCGGTATCGCTACAAGTTTCGCTAGCCAGGGATACGGAAACAATATCGATATCGCCGATAATATCGTTGATAATCGGAAATGTGAGGAAACACAGGAAAAACAATGGCGTGTTTCCTCACATTTCTGGTTATCAACGATATTATCGGCGATATCGATATTGTTTCCATATCCCTGGCCAGCGATACCGATACTTCGAACACTGGGTGGACCCCACATTTTTACGTGTGGAAATTGTACGAATGTATTCTATAGAGTTAGAAGCTTTGCAAACAAGCTCCCTATTAGTGTCAACCTTGGGATTGATGCTACAATTACATGGGTAAATAATCATTACTTATTTACCATGAATTACACTGGTAAATGAAAAATAAACACCCCCTAAGTGTATATGCATCGTGCATCTTCATACATCTTTGAAAGCCAATTCATTTCTTGTATCTAGATTAAGATAATTAAGATATCTTGAAATCTTTTAGTCTTTATACTCATAAAACCCTTCCCATGATGTCAAGTATGGAATTTGTTAATATATTCATTCATCAATTTATTCCTTTGATGTAAATTATGATATCTTTGATAGAGGTCACGTACGTAAGTCCAGGGTATAAACTTTCATTTTGATTTCTTTTTCATTTTTTTTACGAGAATTTACTTACTCTACTTAATGGATTCCTTCAGCTTGGAGATCATCCACCGTGCTAATGCATAACTAGAAAACTTCATTGCTATTAATTTAACCTTTCAGTTGTCTACAATTTCCTTATACTCAAACATCCCTCTCCACCTTGCGTAGCCAATCAATGAAGTCATCAACATACAAATGACCATGGAATTCCAATTTTCTACCTTAATTCCGGGCTCTCAATCATGTTCCAACAATTGAAGGACTTGATCATTGTTGTTGTCATCAATGTTCAAATTGTCGAGGAAATGTCGATATTATTGCCGATAATATCGGTGTCACTAGTCTAGCGATACCAAAACCCCAATTTTTTGTTTATCTCCCTATTATTAGTGAAAAATCGGAGATAATTTTGGATTATTGCCGAGAATATCGACCGTAGCCACCAACCACGTAACCTATCAATGGAAAACTGTAGCCAACAACCTATTTTTTTGATAAATAGGTAAAAATAAGGGGAAAAAAAATCAAAAAATCGCTTTGATTTTGCTGTTTTTGTAATACGTGAGAGTGATTGCGTACCTGGTTAATTGGAACTCACAACTCGGAAGAATGCCTCTTGTCGATCTTCAAACGGTGCAAAGAAGTAAGAAAAACCTCAAAATTCCCTTTCCCTTTTCAATTGGAAGCTTGAAATTTCGGCGAAAAATCAGCGATTTTGGGAATTTCCTCGCGCTTTGGGAATGATATAAGGTTTCGAAACCCTCCGTCAAAAACCCCCTTTCATCGGCAAGAATCCCTCGCGAACGACATTTCAGGGTTTTCTTCTTCTTCTTCTTCTTTTTTTCTTTATTTCGAGGCTCGACGATATAAGGACGCGAATTGGCTGGTGTAACTTACACCAGATCAGTGTATTAAATAGCGTGGTAGCGTACGCTACGTAGCGTAGCGTACAAAAAACGCTATGTAGCGTGCAAAATAGCGTAAATACGCAGTAGCGTACGCTACCAGGGCTGTAGCGTACACTACACAAGTAGCGTGTAGCGTATATAGCGTACGCCTCAAGACTACCGTAAGAATTTTTAAAAAAAAGTTTAAATACTTGTTTTTAAATGGTGGTGACTGGCATCTTTCCTTTTGAGTAGGTGGTTGTAGACTCATATTATAAGTCTTTTTCTTTTTTAACTTAAAACAATTGTTAGGGCTTTCGAACAGCCCTATTGCGGTGCCGCAGCAGCCGTAGGCTCCCCATTTTTGAAGCTTTGATTCCAAGATTTCGAAGACCCCTTTCTCAAATTTGATTTTTGGAGTTCAACCGGAATTACAAGAGCATCATCTTGCTCGAATTTCAGGAGCATTGAAGCCCAAACAAGTGAGAAATCGCGTATCCCTCTTTTCACAGCCACACAGACACGCTGCCGACGCTGCTGCTCTCCCTTCCGATCCATTTGGAGACCCAAAATCATCTCAGAGAGGCCATCCGACGCTGTCGACGCTGCTGCTCTCCCTTCCGATCCACTTGGAGACCCAAAATCGTCTCAAAGAGGCCATCTGACGCTACCGACGCTGCTTCTCTCCCCACCAGGCACAAACCGACCTCACCTCGAGACAAAAACAGGTACGCTCCTACCTTTTTTTTGAATTTTTTCGATTTACAATGAAAATAACTTGGTATTTTCAATTCTTTCCTCATTTTTTTTCCTTTTAAAATACTAGTTACAGTCAGTTTATTATTCTTTATACCTCTTTTTTTTTCCTGTGGTATGACCCACGTGGGCCCCATTGAGGTGCGTGAAGGGGTGGAATGTGCATTATTTTCTATGGTGTGGCACACGTGGGGCCCACTGATGTGCGTGAAGGGGTGAGATGTTTATTTTTATGGTGTGGCACACGTGGATTTGCATTATTTTCTATGGTGGGCCCACTATGGTGTGCCATGTGCGTATGAGTGTAAATGGTATGTTGATGTTTATTTTTGTGATTCACTGATTTATCTGTGATGTGTTTTTTTTTTTTTTTTTGTCAAGTAGTGAACTAAAGAGAGAAGAATGTTTGAAGAAAAAGAGAGAGAGATTTTGCATGGAAATATGTGGCTGATAATCCACTTGGACAATCCCATAGAAATTATGTGCTATGCAAATTTTGCAGTCAAAGATGTACGGGAGGCGTGACTCGCCTAAAGCATCATTAGGCCGGAACCCACAATGGGATAAAGCCGTGCCCAAAAGTGACGGAAGAAGCCAAGGAGGAGTGTAGAAAGGCTTTAAAGGAATATCACGATGGAAAAAATAAAAGAAATGAGGTGTTTCGAGATATTGGGAGAGGGAGATCGACATATCTTTCTGGTTCTGGCTCTGCAAGTGATAGCGCTAGTGTGGGTAATGATGCTTTCATTAGTAGCCAACTTGGTAGTGGATCTTCTGGTAATCAACCAATGACAAGAGCAAGGGGTCCTATGGATCAATTTGTTAGTAGCGAGCAACGTCAATCCACATTGAATTCAAAGTGGAAGAAGGAAGAAAGAAAAGAAGTATGCAGGGTGATTGGAAGATTTTTTTTTGGAAATGCTTTGTCATTCAACCTGTGTAATAGCCCATACTTTTCAGCAATGTGTGAGGCTATTGGCAAGTTTGGACCGGAATTGAAGCCACCATCCATGCATGAGATGAGAACATGGATACTAAAAGAAGAGGTTGTTAATACTGATAGTTTAATGAAAGCATACAAAGCTTCCTGGAAAACTTATGGATGTTCAATTATGTCTGATGGTTGGACAGATGGAAAGAATAGAAGCATCATTAATTTTTTGATTAATTCTCCGATCGGAACAATGTTTTACAAGTCTATTGATGCTTCAGATTCAATAAAAGATGGGAATTTGTTATTCAAATATCTTGATGAAATTGTGGAAGAAATTGGGGAAGAAAATGTGGTCCAGGTTATCACGGATAACCATTCAAGCTATGTGAGTGCTGGGAAGAAGTTGATGGATAAGAGGAAAAGGATATATTGGACTCCGTGTGCTGCACATTACATAGATCTGATGTTGGAGGATATTCGAAAAATGAAAATATATTCTGAAACGCTTGAAAAGGCAAGGATAGTGACGAAGTTTATTTATGAGCATGGAATTTTATTGAGCATGATGAGAAGCTTCACAAATAACCATGAGCTTCTACGGCCTGCAGTAACACGCTTTGCAACATCATACCTTACCCTTCGAAGTATTTACAAGCAAAAGAAGGGTCTTATAGCCATGTTTGCATCAGAACAATGGTGCTCATGTTCTTGGGCTAAAAAACCTGAAGGAATAAAGGTACGGGCTATTATAATGTTTGATCCGAAGTTTTGGCCTCATGTTGCCTTATGTGTTAAGAGCACTATGCCATTAGTAAGCGTTTTAAGAGAAGTAGATTCAGAAGAGAGGCCAGCAATGGGGTTCATTTATGAATTGATGGACTCAGCGAAGGAGAAAATTGCATTTAATTGCAATGATGTAAAAAAGAGATATGTTCCAATTTAGAACAAAATAGATAAAAGATGGACTCCTCAGCTTCATCGTCCTCTACATGCAGCCGGGTACTATCTGAATCCTCAAATACGGTACTCAGATAAGTTCTCTACACACCCTGAGATAAAAAGGGGGTTGTATGAGTGCATGGATAGGATGATCCCCCGTGAAGAGCATGCTGATGCTGATATTCAGTTGGATGAATATGACAAGAGGAGGGGATTTTGGCTCTCGCCTTGCACTCGAAACTATGACAAAGCGTTCCCCAGGTAATTTATAATTTTATATTTTGATATTTTCATTGTTATGTACATTATATTTTTATAATTGGTGAAAGTATTTCATTAATTTATAAATTATAACTAATTTATGTAGCTAATTGGTGGGAACGCTTTGGAGATAGAACTCCAAAGCTTACGAAGTTTGCAGTACGAGTTTTAAGCCTCGCATGCAGTGCTTCTGACTGTGAGAGAAATTAGAGTACTTTTGAGCAGGTGACTTTTGTACCATTCAATATTCTAAATTGGCTAATTTTTATTTAGTAGATTAGCAAGTCTTTGATAATTGACTGACATAGATCATCACATGATCAGATCTACACAAAGAAGAGAAATCGGCTAGAGCAACAAAAACTCAACTCTCTAGTATATGTGATGTATAATATGAAACTGAGAGAAAGAAGCATGAAGAGAAGGGCAGCAATGGATCCAATATTGGTGGACCACATTGAATCAGATGATGAATGGATTGCTGAGAAAGAAGGCCCTATTCTCCCAACTGATCCATCATGGCTCGAAGATCAAAATATGGCCTTTGATATTAGTGCCATTACAACTATTCCGGAGTCTAATGATCCAGTTGACAGCAATGCACCATCAACATCTAATATTTCTGAAGTAGATTGCCCCCCACCTTCCTCAAGGAAAAGGAAGGCAACTACTTTAAGTGTTTACTGTTTATAGTTATAGACTAAGTTACATGAACATTTTTAACAAAGAAAGTAAAAGACCAATGAATCTCTTTTTTTTCTCTTTTTTTTTTTAAATGTGTAGGTGGTCCCATGGGAAGATTTCTTACTCCTATAAGAGAGGAAGGAGATATAGGAATGAGTGTTCATGGTGTGGATGATGTACATGCAGATGTAGATGCTGATGCTGATGATGAAAGGCCTAGACCTGGTGACGAAGTGAATGAGGATGACAACAACGACGATGACCTATTGGATATGGATGACCTTTAGAGTTTAGACACTAGAGTCTAGAGGCTAATTATTGAGAATTTGAGATGTTGATTTTGAAGAATATGACATTTGTATTGTACTTCATGCTCTTAACTTTGGGATTTTTATTTTGAAGAATGTGACATTTATATATTTTGCTTTTTTCTTACTATTTAATATTTATTATATATATATATAAAATAAAAAATAAAAAATAGAAGTATTGTGTAGCTTACGCTACACGCTACGGAGGGTTGAACGCTACGCAACACGCTACCGCTATTTAAAACACTGCACCAGATATATAGCTGTTGTATTGACGTCAGCAAGTTCAGTGGGTCTGATCATGAGGTATGTGTTATATCCAGACTATCAATCCATTTGGCGAGCTCGTCCTAAGGCTTTAGAAGAAAAATAAGACAGATCTAACTATCAAGTGGACCACACTGCAAAAAGCAGTGGAAAATTGAATGTCTACTATTGAAACACTTTTTGGGGTGACAGAAGTTTTGGATCAATATGAAATTTGTTTTTCCTCTTCATTTAGGTCTTTGTGACCTTATGAACAGATTGGATGGAAAATAAACATTATGGTGGGCCTTAGGAAGGTTTCTACGTTGTACATCAATCTTCCCGCTGTTTTGTGTGGTGGGGTCCACTAAAGCTTTGGATCTGCCTTGTTCTCTAGGTAATGCCTTAAAATAATATCTCCAAATGAATGGACATTATGGATACAACATGTACATCATAGTGTGGTCCACAGAAATTGGTGACGTGTAGCGAGTCTTGCTACTCAACCTGTCAGTATCTAATCCGCGTCCGATTTTTACGCGGAAAGCAGATTGCGTACTGAGTTACTCAGTACGCTCTTATCGTATTGAGTAAACTCTATTAGGCCCACCATGAATGTATCTGGTCTATCCACGCCGTCCATCCGTTTTTCCATATTATTTTAGGGGTTGAGACCAAAATTTAAGCATACCCAAAGATCAAGTGGACCATACCATTGGAAACAGTTGGAATAATAACTTCCACCGTTGAAACATTTCTTGGGCCCACAGTGATGTTTATTTGTCATCCAACCTGTTCATAAGATCACACAGACATGGATGAAGGGAAAACACAAATACAAGCTTGATCCAAAACTTCTGTGGCCCTCAAGAAATTTTCAATGGTAGATGTTCAATTCACACTGTTTCCCATTGTGTGTTCCACTTGAGGTTTGGATATACTTCATTTTTAGGCTCAAGCCCAAAAATTATCTATTAAAATGGATGGACGAAGTGGATAAAATACATAAATCACGATGGACCCCACAGAGTTTACTCAGTACGCTTAGCTTACTGAGTTACTCGGTACGCAATCCACTTCCTTTTAGCGTGGTGTGCAGGTGCAAATGTTAGTGGCATGGACGTCACCAAGTTTTGTGGACTCCACCACGATGTATGTGTTATATCCACATGGTCCATCCAATTAGCGAGAACATTTTAGGTAGTGAACCCAAAAATGAGGTAGATCCAAAGCTAGGGTGGACCATACTGACAAGGCAGTGGGGACAATGATTCCTATCGTTGAAACCTTCCTAAGCGCTATGGCCCACAGTGGTGTTTATTTGTCATCCAAGTTCATAAGATCACATGGAGATGGATGGAGGTAAAATACAAAAATGAGACGGATCCAAAACTTTTGTGACCCCTAATGATTTTTCAATGGTAGGCATGTTCAATTCACATTGTTTCCTGTGGTGTGGTCCATTTGAGCATTGGATATGCTTCATCTTTACGATCAAGCCTTAAAATTATCTTGTAAAATGGATGGATGGGGTGGATAAAATACATAAATCACAATAGGCGCCACACAGTTGACTCAGTATGATAAGCGTACTGACTAAATAGGGTGCGCACATGTCACTTGTTTGTATCCGTGGATTGATGGGTCGATATTATGTGGGGCCATCATAATGATAAATATTTTATCAATGTCGTCCATTTATTTTGATAGATAATTTTAAGGCATGAGTCCAAAATGAGACAAATCTGCATAACTGCAACAGTGGTGATTGGAATTGAACCAGTGGTGATTGGAATTTTTAATGAGTCCAAATTCAATGCTGACCTGTGGCAATGATTGGAATTGAACTGGTCAAATTATTGGACATCTGAACAACAGCAACCATCAACTGAATAGCTTGAATCTTGCATACCTCTGATCATTTCCTGTTTAATTGTATCTAATCCATTTTGGAAGAAAAAAACGACCTGATAACACCTGTTACTTTACCTTAACTGGATTAGTAGTAGGTTGGTTAATTGCACATAATATCTCAAATGAGAAGAAAAGAGAAGTATCCCATGATCTCTCAAAGAAACAAAACCTTTATTTTGAGTCTTAACTCAATTTTAAAACTAGCAATTTCTATTTTATCCTTTTAGGTTCTTGATGTAGAGTAGATCGCGGATACTTTCATTACCAAGATGGACCAAAGAAGGCCCGATTGGAGGCGGAAGTCATTAAGACTGTTAGAAACTTAAAATAGGCATATCTCGCAAACCGGAATGAGTTACTCGATGTACCATATATGATTTTCGGGTAGGACGAGCGACTTTAGCCAACCAACCCGGCTAAGCCGGGTTACCCACGCCGAATTTGCGAGATTCCATCATATCGATGGTCGAATTCCATGTTTATTTCCGTTTTTACTATTTTTAGTAAGTTTTAGTTTGATTATAACTCTTCATCCGTTGGGCTTTAGGAGTTGTGTCCAACATGAAGAGTGCTTATAATAATTAGGAGAATAACGTGGTTAAGCCACATAGGACACTTACTATAAAAAGTAAATTTACTATTTATAGTAAGTTATGAATTTTGGGAAGTTTTCGTTGTAGTTTAATTCCTAAACTTCTTCCAAGTCTTGGTATCCCTATTTAAAGGGTTGTAGACTCGTTTATTTCATCTATCAATCAAATTACGAATTTTATAAAAATTATTTCTATTTTTCTTGTTTTTTTCCTCGTGGATTCGAGAAGTCTCTATGAGGAATCCAGAGAAGCTCCGTGGATTCGAAGTAGTTATCCTTGAGGAAGACGGTGATCGACCTCATCACGTTCATCCCTACGTCAGTTCTACATTTTAGTGGTCAGGAATCTCCTATACAATGAGTTGACTTGGATTTTGCTTCTTTGACGAGCATTGGATTTTTCACCATGAAAAGTTGCACAAAGAGATTGCAGAAGAGCAGTTTTACAACAATTTTTGTGGTATCTATTTCCACACACTCTGGAATATAATAGGCAAGAGCAGTGATTGAACAATACATTTTAGATCTTATCTCCAACACTTCCCAACGTGCCACTGTGAGATGACCAGATCATTCATCTCTTGGAATCCACTACTTACATGCCTTGGCCCAAAAATGAGGATGGTCTGGTTATTAGATGAGACATGCATGTGTACGACTATTACCAATGGCCTAGATATAAGACAAGTGTGGCATGCCTGTGTTCAGCCGGATGATACATCAGTATCACGTCCGAAATTTGAAACCAGCCGTATCGTATCTGATATTTGAAACCATTGTGACTAGCCATACAACCTTTTTAATCAGAAATCTTATAGGCCAAACTTTGTGCATGTTTACAATAAACATGTACTTGGCCACTATACATGTGGCATAAATTCACATCCATACAAATGGGGAAAAAAAAGTCTTTTATGGATAGTTGGGCTAAGATAGCCCTAATTGCCTGCGGGTTCAGTTTGGACCTTAAAATGAGGCCTATGAAGCAGACACCAGACAGGTCAGACTTGGGCTAATACCCAATTCGCTTATAAGAAGCATATCACCATCACCATCATCATCGCCTTAACTTAACTAATTGGGATCAGCTACATCAATCCTGTTATGCCATACCACTTTATCACGGACCATATCCTCAGTTAAATGATAGGTCCTTGAGTCTTTTCTTACTACATCCACCCAGGTCCTTTCCAAGGTTATTTCTGAGAATCAGGTTGCCTTTGTTGGGGGAATACAGATTCTAGATAAAGCCCTAATTGCTCATGAATGCATTGATGCTCGGAATAGAGAAAAGAAGAGTGGGACTGTGTGCAAGCCAGACATCGAAAAGGCTTATGACCATGTAGATTGGAACTTTCTTGATTATATGCTCTTCAGGTTGGGTTCAGGCTCTAAGTGGAGGGGTTGGATTGCTTCCATGTGCGCTCCGCCTCATTCTCCATTCTAGTGAATGGATCACCTAAAGGCTTTTTCAGAGCTTCAAGGGGGCTTCGGCAAGGGGATCCCTTATCACCATATTTGTTTGTAGTGATTGGGAAGACGCTCAGTAGGATGCTTCAGAAAGGGGAGGAAAATGGGCTTTTTAGTGGATTTATGGTGTCAGCTGCTGGCTCCCAAATTAGTCATCTTCGGTATGCAAATGATACACTACTCTTTTTTCATGCAGATGCGGTTTCGGTGGACAACCTCCATAAGATTACGGACTGTTTTGAAGCTGTATCGGGGCTGAAAATTAATGTTGTTAAATCGGAGTTGCTGGGTATTCAGGTGTGCGAGGACAAGTTTTGCCGCCTTGCCCGCCTTGCTAGCATCTTTAGGTGTAAGACGGGTTCCTTCCCTTCATGGATTACCCCTTTGTATTGAGAAACCGGCCACGCATCTTTGGAACTGGGTCATTGAGAGGATTGAAAGGAAATTATCGAGATTGAAATGCCAGTGTACCTTTCCTTTAGGGGGCACATAACCCTCATTAAGATGGCTTTCTCTAATATACCAATCTATTTCCTTTCTCTTTTTAAGTGCCCCAAGGCTGTGTTGGATAGGTTTAAGAAATTGAGGAGACACTCCTTTTGGAAAGGCTCCAAGGATGCGAGGAAGTTTCACCTGCTCAAGTGGGAAGAGGTCTGTAAACCGTTAGAGGAAGGGGGTGCTGGAATTAGGAGATTGGGGAACATGAACACTGCTTTGCTAGGGAAGTGGATCTGGAGAATTGGTTCTTAGCCAAATAGATTATGGAGAGAGTTCATTGCAAACAAGTACAAAGTTTTGAGGGGTGACTGGTTCGTGAAGAGATACTCCTTGTATAGATCCTCTTCCATTTGGAAGGCAATTGCAATGACAGAAAACATTTGGTTCAAAAAGGTATTGCCTTCTCCCTCGGAAACAGGTTCCGGAATCGGTTTTAGGTGGATGCATGGTGTGTTAACTTAGCATTGCAAGATTTATTCCCTAGAGTGGCTAATCTCACTCCCGATAGATTCATGTTGGTTGCGGAATGCTTTTCTGCTGGTAATGGGCAGGTCGTATGGACGCCTCCTTGTCGTTGGAATATGTTTGATGATGAGATTGTCAAATACGCCAGGCTTTTGGAGTTACTTGAGGATATAGCTCCTTCTCAAGAGTCTGATACGATGATTTGGTTGGCGCATCCTTGAGGAAAATTCTTCATCCGTTCGTTCTATCGGTTGATCTTTTCATCGGTCCATCCAGAAGCCAGCCATGGTTTTACAAGGCCCCTCCTTGCGTGACAGCTTTCATTTGGCTCATGGGCCAGAAAAAGATTCCTATGGTCGATAATCTTCAAAGGAGATCGCTTATTCTTCCCAATAATTGCCTCTTATGTATGAAAAATGTGGAGTCAATTGATCATCTATTTCTTCATTGCACTTTCACCAAGCAAAATTGGGAGCATTTTTTAGGCATTTTCAGTACCGACTAGGTCATGCCTAAATCAATTGACGTCTTCATGTGTCTTGGCAAAGGGGTGAAGTTGGTAAGGTTGGAAAAGCAAAGTGGTGGCTTACTCTTATGGCAGTGCTTTGAGCTATTTAGGGTGTTGGAAATGGTTGTTGTTTCCAAAATGAAATAGTGGGCTCAAAAAGGTTATTTTGAAAGTTAAGGTTATTTTGAAATGGTTGGGTTAGTAGTGTTAAGGCCCTCTCAGTAATTAGGTTATCCTCTTAGTCTGGTTGTTTTCTTCTTGGGCTATATTATTTTCTTGCTCGTGAGAGCGTTTTATAATATTCCTTTTCACCTTTCAAAAAAATCCACACAATTCCTTTTGGGCCTTCCCTTGCCCTTTAGAGCTTTCAACCTGAACCAACTCACTCCTAATAGGTGCAGATCTTCGTCTCCGTTGCACATGGCCAAACTATCTAAGTATACTTTCCCTCATCTTATTCCCTATTGTTGTTGCTCCTAAGTTCCCTCGAATGCACTCATTCCTAATTCTACCTTTCCTTGTTGCCATTCATGCTCGTCCTATGAACATGTTGTTCCTTGAATACCCAAAATAATACCCCACAAAGCATGGCTGATTTTATAACTATCACATAAAATTTCCTCTTCAATTCCATTGGTACTTGACGATCACATAAAAATCCAAGGCACAACTCCCCTTCATCCACCCAACTCTTTCTATGAGCAACATCCTTCTCAATCTCTCTGCTCTCCAAATTATTGACCGAAGATATTGAAAATGATCATTTGGGATACCTTGTTTTCACTCCTATTTTACTAAAATTGCCTTCCATATACTCTGTTTACCTCACAATTCTAGCCTTGTTAGCCTTGTGTTTATTTCCTCCCTCTTCTCATCAATCAAAACTATGTCATTTGGAAACAATATATACCACAGGATCTCTTCCAATAAACTAATATAAAAGCTTTAATCCCGAAAACCTCTTAAATAGAGCAAATGGATCATAAAATGAGGAACATTAACTAAACAGGTCGAGTAGAGATGGGCTTGGGCCTAATATCTGTTAATGGGTTGGGTTGGCCTGGGGGCTCAAATTCTAGACCCATTTAGGAATGGGTTGGGCTCAGTCACAGGTTTGAATTCCTAGCTGATTTAGAAAACAGGTTGGGCTAAACACTAACTCCAAATGACCCCAAACATAACTCGGACTAGATGCATTGTGGGGGCGGCAATGATATGGGATCGAATTTTGTTAGAGCAATCTGTTTGTGGGATGGTTGATAAGCAGAGAAAACAATTGATACTGTCAGAGTGATGCTTGATACACTGGCACTTGTACACGTGGCTTACAAGTAACAAGCAACTAAAGTAAACCGTCCAAATTGTGAATCCCAATTCAAAGGAACCATCATTGTCATTGTCATCATCTAAACATTATTCCAATTAATTGGGTTCGGCTATGCGAATCATTTTTCTACCATTCCTCTCTATCAAGGACCAGATAAACCATAGGTCATCAAATCTTTTCTCACTTCTATCTCCGCCCAAAATTAAACTGATTTCACGACCGATTGGTCAACCATTTAGCAGTCATAAAGAGGAAAACATCATATGATCTAAATTCCATGAACAAGCATCCACAACTCAGACCATAAGATTATTCAAACAATCTTGTTATGGGCTTAAGAGCTATCTACGGTAGATTCTGTAATTTGGATTTTGAGTTAATGTATGCCATGTGTTCAATTTTTGAGTGCATGTGTATCAAGCATCACATTCTACCAGTGTATCAAATAACTACCTTAGGCCAAGACTGTTTTCAAGGTGGGGCCAGGCCCAATTATTTCCAAGGCCAACTCATAGCGGCCCACATTTAATCAAAAAATGAAAAGGGGCGCGCTCCGGTGGTACTATGGTAGTACCGGGAAGGATGTGGGGCCCATGTGATGTACTTTTACCGTCCAACCATTTATCAAATGTATCACCTCTGAAAACCCCGATCGCTCTGATTCGAAAACTTATGTGGGCCACACAACAAAGGGAACGAGTTGTGAAGAAACGCCCACCATTGAATTCCAAAGGGGCCCACGTGAGTCACAAAACAGCCTAAATCTCGGCAAGAGCCTTCATCGACCCTTCATCTGGACTGGATGAAGGGTCTGAACAGCCTTGATTTATCTACACAACAAGGTGGATCCCCTACGCTAATCAACAGTAGGCATTCCCTCAATATACGTTCCCTGTGCCATGAACCATCTGAGGTTTGGATCTGTCTGATTTTTCGTCTCTGGAGGTTTTCTGAGGTGATGGATCTTATGGACGGGTTGGATTATGCGATGGACCCCACATCTGCCAGTACCACTAGACCCCACCCCGAGAGAGAGAGAGAGAGAGAGAGAGAGAGAGAGAGAGAGAGAGAGAGATGGGAATTCTGCAATTCAATAACCTGTAGGGCGCGTTTGGTCATCTTGAGCTTCCTCAAGCGATTAACGGCGTGAAAGATGTCGCCGCGGTGGACCGGGAGCCCATCGGACATCCAGCTCTGGAAAGCGGAGACGACCGATTCGCCTCGAGGAAGCTTCTCGATCCGATAAGATAAGCAGCAGCTGGTGGTGGAGTGGTTGGATTGTTCTTGAATTTGAGGTTCTTCTTCTTCTTCGGAGCGAAGGGCGGATATTTGAGGGTTGAAAGGAGAAGAAGAGAAGGTGAGAGGAAGAGCTTGGAAGATGATTCCATGGAAAAACGCCCTTCTTTTCTGAGAAAAAAGGGTAGCTCGCCATGTCATTTCCTTCGCTTGCTTGGATTGATATTTCGGAGAGAGAGAGAGGGGGGTCTCCGACGCCTACGCTATTCGCGCGGAAGATTGAAGAGGCGGTGGTGGCACACGTGCTAGTGTGTACACGTGTGCGAGGTGGCAGTGAGCCGGGTTACACCGGGACCAAAACGAGCCGAACGGGATCAGACAATATAAGGCTACTCTACGGACCCGATTCATTTACAACTCATTTTACTCGTCGGGTTAAATGGGTACCTGGATCCATGGATAACCGAAATATTCCATCCAGTTTACATCGGGTCCCGGTCTAAGAGATCCGCTTGGGTACTTTAGATACATGTTGGAAATTTATTTTGATCTTTTGTTTAAAACCATAGAAAGAGGTGTTTTCAAATAAGCGTTCATATCCAATGACTGACCCAAACAAGGGTTAAAATTAGGCTTATATACAGATCCGTTGGGCTCATGTATGAACCATTGATTATTGGTCGTCCGAGTCAACTCAGATTAGTTAACTCCAATTCAGTTCATTACCAAAGAAAATGTGTTTCTATTAATGACTCAAATCTTTCAGTAACAAAGTCTGTTGATGGAATTGATAGACCATTCAATTTCATTGACAGTTGTTTGATGCAATTGACAAATGCCCAATTGAATCGTGAAGATTTGAAATTTCATTTTAGTTGCTATACATCCTATGGTGTCCTACTCGATGACTTCAAAAGGGTTTGGTGCCATCGACGGGTCGTTAATGTCATCAAAATCTCATTTAAACTGTCATTCAAAAATTTAAAAAATTTATATTTTATTGCTGAAATGTTTTGGTATTCTACTTGATGATATGAAACTGCCATCGGCTACGTGCACAGAATTGTGTAATTACAAGATTCATTTTCTATTTTGAATATAATTCTAATGCCCCAACTCTTACAGCTGATGCATGCTAAATGATGGCCTCGCTGTGAAGGTCACTTGGAGTGAAATTTCAAGCCGAGCAATCCATCAACCAGGCCACATACGGCCCACAATCTCTCTCAATGTACAAGTGTAGTAACAATGTTACAATCCAAATGACTTAAAAAACCTATCTTGATGCATTCCATAAGTCAAAAGGGTTCGGGTGTATTAATTAATTTATCAGCAGCAAGGATCCACTAGATCTTATACTAGAGTCATGAGAAGAGCCAGACATATGAAAAAGAATAACCCATCCGTTGTAAAAGCCATTAGCTACAGGATTAAGAGCTAAAATGGTGGACTGCAGATTGTGGTGGAATGTTATGATCAGGCTGTTAAGAAGCCTGGCTGGACTCCTTGAGTTGAGCTGGGACTGAGACAGGATACCTGTCGCCTCTCTCCTCATCTCCAGTCTTTTGATAGTTTACTACCACTTATAAAATGGTGTCACTCTTCCCTGTGCACATGTAGGTAAAGTTGGCAGTTAAGGCTGACCTGACTTGATCCAATTTAGAAATAGGTTTGACCCGTTTCAATACCGAGTCCAATATGCTTGACTCAATCTAAGTTCAAGTCTAGTATGAGGTAATTCGGACGAAGTCTGACCTAACTAAAAGTTTTGAGTCGAGTCGAGTTGATATCCATGAGCTGAAATCACAACTCAAAACCTAAATTTACGTACTAGAATTGCAACCTCTCTATCAGCTAATTTAAGTGTTTATTATTATTATTATTATTATTAATTTTTATTTTATTTTATGTATGAGCTGAGATTCAAATTGAGTTAAGGCCAAGTTGGATTTTGGGTTGAGTCGAGCTAAGTAATTGGTGACTTGAACTTGACTTAATTCAATTTAGGATTGATTCACCCATTTGATTAATTCACTCACTCAATTCAGACCGGGTCGGATCTAAATGAGCCGAACAAGTTGGCTTTGTTAGTCGAGCCTAGTTGTCCAATTCCCCCGCACCACCCGTAGGTGTATAGAAACCAGCTGCCCAATTCGCTGGCGCAGTTGCGGATGTACCATAACCTTTAAAAAGAAAAATAAAGAAAAAAAAAAATAAAAATAAATAAAGAAAGAAAGAAAGAATGAAAGAAGAAGAAGAAGAAGAGGTGACAGGAGCTTTCCGATTTTTGCACTTTGAATTTGGACCACTAACTATTTTAATTTCAAGCATCCATTTCATAGCGATCAATTGGATGGTTAGTCATGTTTAATCAGTGTGGTTTTAAAGCTATGATTCATAGAAAGTGTGCCCCACACATTGGACGGTCTAGATAGTCGTATATGAGGGCATCTCGTGAATACGATAAGTCACCACCATTTTCAAAACTGTGGTAAACTATCACGGGGCCACCGATATAAGATATCGACATATCGTATTTGCCAGAGAGGGGATAATGAGAGAGAGAGAGAGCGGGAGAGAGAGAGAGAATGGATAATATCACAGCAAATGAAGTGGCGGGACTTGGAGTCGGTGCTCTGCTATTTTGCGCCACCATAGCAGCCCCAAAAGTCGACGCTCTCATTTCAGCTTCTCAAAGGAGGTATATATATATATATATATATATATATATATATATATATATATATATATATATATATATATCATTTTATTTTATTTTTCATAAATTCTAGCTTAAAATTCCTTGCAATTTTTATTTTAGTTTTGGGATATTGGGTATTTCTACATTCATCCATTTTAGCTAATAAGTTGCCTTTTCTTCTCTGCAATTTTTGTTTTTGAATTTTTGGGCTGCATTCGGATGCTCAAGCGAACTGAATTGCGAATGTTCCTAATGTGAGGGTTACATTACCTTCAAGTTCCGGTTCAAGTTCAAGTTCAAGTTCAAGTTGAAAGTAAAGTGATAGCAATTTGGAACTCAGACAGTTATAATTTGAATGCTAAGGAAATTACAATTTGGTTATTTCCACTTTAGTGGAAGACTAATTGTGAATTTGCAATTCGATTTGATAGTGCGTCCAAACGTGCCCTTGGCTGTTTATTTGTATTTTTTGTTGTGGGTTTCTGTTGAATGAAAGATCAGTTGGGTTAGTGTGAAATTTAGGGGGTCGTTTGGATGCCTTTGAGTACTTAAGTTGTTACTTCTAACTCAAAGTGACTTTCCTGTGAAAGACGCTTACATGCTACTTATTTGGATGTAAGTCACTTATAAGTAAGTAATTTTTTGTATTTGGGTAACCTGAAAGTCACTTACTTATAGGTAAGTAGTTGTGTTTTCACACCAAATAGAGCTTGGAGTAGGAAATCATTCCAAAATATTCAAATCACATGAAAAAGCTTGTCATAAGATATGCTATTGGGTTGAGCCCCAATTAGATGAATCTTTGAGCTGATTCTTAGGCTAAACCAATCATCAGGTGGGCCACAAAAGTGGGTCCACAGATTCAAAATACTAGCAATTAGTGGACGGGCCATATTTAGTGGCCAAGGCATGCCCAAGCGACTGTAGGAAGAATCAGATCACACACAAGTGTGCCATCTTGCCTTGTGTGTTGGGTGATAGACATATATGATTTCACAAGATGAGAAGATGATGGCCAAATCAATGCTCGGGCCAAAAGGTTACACAACGTTGTTCGTGTTCCGGGTTTTGTACAAGACAAGTGGGACCCATAGTTCAATAATCTAGACTGTTAACATTATGGGTGCCGCTTGGGATGGCCCATGAACCAAAACCTCTTAGGTTGGAAGAGTCGCATACCCAAAATACATGGTCAAATATAGACGGTTACAACAATTGTTCACATTTAACAAAGAAAAAGGCCAGACATTATTCATATAGGAACACTAAAGCTAGGGGATTTTCAATCAACAAGCTATCTACATGATGACCATATACTCAATGCTTTGGATCATAGAACAGTCAGCCTTATTTAAACAAAAATCGAAAACCCTGAATGATACTATACAAAAACCTTTGGGACATTTGGGACAGAGCGTTGTATTAAACGCACACTGGAGTTGTTTCCATCGAAACCCCATCGTCTTCTTCTCCCTCAACAATTCCTCTGTAAAAGGGGGAGAAATCTGACATGTTGAAATCACGGCTGAGATTTGAGGTAAAGATCTTTGCTCCCCCTTTTCTTGATGCCCTAAAAAAAGGAAAAAAAAAAGGAAAGAAAGAGAAGAAAGGAGACGCAATACCTTGTGCTATGAAAGGCTGAGAAAGATGGAGAAAGGAGAAGGCGGTTTGGGAATCTGACCATTGCGCATCTCCTCCTGCAACATCAATTTCAAAAAATCTGACTGTTGGGGTGTGTTACTCATTTACACATAACTGAAATCCCACTTCTTCCCCACTTAAGTTGTCTATAAGTGACTAACAGATTGTAACTCATAGGTGAAATTTCACACCCAAACACCACCTGTAAGTGCCACTAACCCAACTTACAGGGATCCAACTGACCCCTAGAAGTTTGAATTGTAAAAAGAGAGATCATTTTCTTGTATTTTTACTGTGTTGGGCATTTTTTTATTTTGGAAATTATAGAATCGAAGTATGGATTTTTCCAATAGCAAGAGAGTGGGTAATGAAGATTATTTTAGGAAATTGTACACATTTTATAGAGGATCCAAAAAAAAAGCGTACAGATCCATCAAAAACTTTTTTGAATCCATTAGAATCATGTCATGTGTTAGAGAGAAAAACTCTAGATGTTCAACTCCCTTCTTATTTATATTAAGTGATGTCCCAAATTATATGAAATCCCTTAGAACCAAGGGCAAAAGAGGAAAAACAAAAGAAATAAAAAAATAATAAGAGAAATAAGAGAAGAATAAGAGATGACCATGGTTCAAAGAGAGAACACCCAAAGTCCAGAAATATGTACATCATGCATGTATGTAAATCCAAAATGTGTACGACTTCTGAATCTTATGGTAGACATGCCATGGTTTAAGCAAATCATGTTGGCGGGTTGGTTGTTAAAGCTAGATTGGTTCATTATATTTGTTTTCTTGACCATCTTCTTATTAGCCATCCATTTAATGGTGAATAGCTTGACAATTTGGATTGTTTGATCAATGTGACTTTTCGCCTATGACGTTTCAGACTCGGACAAGTCTGATACGACTCATGACTCAGTTTGGTTTGATACCACGAGTCACCCCCAACTCGGGCGAGTCAGGCCAATTTAGCCCCGACTAGGGCAAGTCCCAACTGACTCATGATCGATGGAGTCAGTTTGAGTGGGTCTTTTAACCATGCTCATGGGCCATTATTGGATCCATGATTGGACAGTCTGGATTGATGTCCATGTATGCCACTAACTTGAATCATGATATTGATTTGTGAGTTCTCTATGCTCCAACATCACCTCGCATGAAGATCTTCCATGATCCAATACCATATTTGGATTAACGATCCATTCACTCAAAACACATGCATAGTCGCGCGAATACAATCTACATGTGCCGATACAATTTACATGGAGTATGAAGCTACATACTAAATACTAGTTCATCACATGAAATCATATCATTCTACATCCTCTGGAAGCATAACTAACACCTTATTGTGACTATATGGACCATGAAGCCACATACTAAATACTAATTTATCACAAGAAGTCCCATTGTCCTACATCCTACAAAAGCACAACGAACACCATACGGTGACCGTAAAGATGTCATGCCATGGTCTATTGCAATAGTTCTCTAAGATGGCCCAAAGGGATGGGAGGCGGATTGGCTGGTGTACCACACACCACCGACCTGGCTAGTGTAGGTATGTGTCATGCGAAGACGAGCTCTGAATCTCCTCGAGCTTCGAGTTGTACGAACGGGTTCGTGTCGTGCGAAGACGAGCTTTGAAGCTCCTCGAGCTCTGAGTTGTACAAACAGTTCAAAGGAGATCAAAGTTACGTGGGCCCCACAATGATGTATTAATTATATCCACACCGTTCATCCATTTGGAGAGATCGTTTTAGATCACGAGCCCAAAAATGAGTCATATCCAAAGCTCAAGTGGACCACACCAAAAATAGTAGTGGGGACAATGATTCTCACCGTTAAAACATTCATAGGCCCCACCAAAACATTTATTTTCCATCCAATCTGTTCATGATGTCACACAGACCTGGATGAAGAGGAAAAACAAATATCATATTAATCCAAAACTTTTGTGAGCCCTAAAAGGGCTTCAATGGTAGACGTTCAATCCTCCATTGCTTTTTGCAGTGTGGTCCACCTGATATTTGGATCTATCTTATTTTTCGTCTTAAGCCTTATGACAAGCTCGCCAAATGGACAAACGGTTTGGATATAACACATACCTCATGATGGGACCCACAAAACTTGGTGACGTCAACACACCAGCTAGGTCAGTGGTGTATGGTACACCAGCCAATCCACTTCCAAGGGATGTATAACGTCGTTTTAGATTGTACCGTATACCTTCTACACTAGTGAAACTCTAGACGGTCTTATATTGTGGACATGGTCACTACACTATGGCAAATAACATAAACCCGTGTTTCCTATGTTCATGCTTTGCTTTCGCTTATTGCTTCTCAAATTGTTATCATCAATCGATCTAACACATTTTCACTATTTTACATGTTGGATATGTGGGGAGAGCGCGGCTTCCTTGTTTGGAAGATTCCAAATTTAGAATAGAAGCACATGACTATTGAGCATTGTCATGAACTTAGGTCTAGATTTTCTCTTCAATGCACCACCCCAAGCATATCTGTCTTGTGCCCCTACATGAATATTTGATGGGGAGGACCATGCCATTGGTTATGAATTAGTATAGATTTCTCTTTTTCTGCTGAGGATGAGGGTGCAGGTGAGGGTGATGAAGCTTCTTCCTCTTGAGGCAGAGCTGATTTGTGCTCAGGAACCCAATCCTGTAATCTCCCAACTTAATTAGCATATTGATCCTGCCTATAATTTAACTTGAATACATACATGGTTAATTCATAAGAAAACATAATAATGGTAATGCCAAATAATATTTATTAATAGGCAATGGTAATATGTTAGAACAAAACAAAGGATGATACACAATCCATCAATCTAATAAATTAGAAGGCCCATTAATGGAGAGATCATGCTCTCTTGTTATGGAATTGAAACTCAAAGAAACAACTCAGTTTTTCTGGTTACTGTTCTGAGTCAACCCTCCAAAATTTATTTTTTTTTGGTCACACACTGCATGAAATGAATAGTAACATTTTCGGCCAAGTTTGAACGATCCTTAACAATTTATGTACACGTGGGAGCTGCACCCTGAAATTGAGCTTTGATTTGTGGTTTTTTGTATGTTATTTTGCCTGAAAATTTTGATGATGGTTTTCAGTTGCTAGACATATGCTCTTATCAAGCCTCTTGATCCAATTACAAACTAGTCTGCTACACCAACAGTTCTTCAAAATCAATAGGAGTTCTTAATATGTTGCATCATTCATGATGTGACAAGTATTGTTTAAAATTTTATTTTTTATTTTTAAATTTTTTAAAGATTCTCCTGTATATAAGACTCTAAGCTGGTGTTCTGTGCATATAAATATATTTTCATCTCTACTTATGATGCAGTCTGCGTGTGGGTCAAATTGTTCTCCACCATTGATCACCTTGTAGCTCATGTTTTTGACCCCAAAAGGCCCTTATTTTTGAGAGATCATGTTTTTGATTGTTATCTTAGATCTTGGAGGACCGTGATTGCATGAAGAATGGGCCACTGTCATAGCTCCTACATGAAGAGTACTCTATCTGAGTGATTCCAACTTGGACAATTTCCTTTGAGAGATGTACTCACAGTTTTTACTTTTCTGGATGGAGTTCCAGCATACCTTATATTTCCATCAGTTATCTTGTGCCCTACCTTTTGGGTATCAAACGATGTCGGAACAACATGATAATAGTCTCGTTTGAAAAAACCTACTGGATTAGTTTTCCACAAGCCCGAAGATCATGGAATTGTGATAAATTGATAATGTTTGAGTGAGTCATGGTCAATTTAACAATCGCTTATAAGGTTGCAATGGTATTTGAGGGTGTTTTGGTTTGATGATTTTGTGTTATGAATGGTTAGGATTAGATATATACAAGGAATGGTGAGGACTGCAGTAGGATTATAATTTCTTTTGGTTTGAGAAAAGTACAAATACATGGAATCTTTGCAATATAGTTCTTTGATTTTGATTTCCTAAAAGAAAGGCCGAGTTTTCTCCTGAATTTCCAGCAAGGGTGTGCCAGTTTGCTGAAGGTTACTCTGATGCTGCTGAGCTGCTCGCAAATACCTTGTAATCAGGGTTTTTATCAATCCATCGCTGGGGCCACTCATGGGAGTCTGAAGCATATCTACTATACATTGATTTCAGCCAACATTTTTTTACACATGCTGTAGCTTTCCATTTCAATGAAAAAACTGCATGTTTTGGTACCAGACTCAAAGCTCCCAGACCCAACATTCCTGCATCAACATATGCTTTTGGAACAAAGGACCGCTTTGTTTGATGCCATTTTAACCTGTTTGCAAACATCAACATTCTAAATAATTCATATTTTGGTGACATTAGCCAGCCAAAAGGAGAGGGGGGAGGACTAGAATTTATGGGTTTTGCCTCGTAAATTCAGATTTCTATTCTTGGTTCAGACAACCAGATTTTGAGCATGATCTTGCCGTAGTGGTTCTTTAGATGAGCTCAGAGCTATGTTTTGTTATGTGATTGGAAGATGTGACTTAGTGGGATTTCCAGGACTTATACAGTGTTTTAAATAGCGGTAGCATGATGTGTAGTGCTCAGCCCTCTATAACGTGTAGCGTAAATACGTAGCGTGTAGCGTAAGCTACATGATACTTCTATTTTTTTAATTTAAAAATAGGACAAATATAATAGATAGTGAAAAAAAAAGGAAAAAAAAATAAAAATGCCTAAAAGATGATTCATTTTATCAATTATAAGCATGTTCAAAAAAATTATTAGTTATCATTTATCAAAAGCCAATCCACGTATATAAGTCAAATCAAATAATTATCACATCAACAACTTTCTAAGCAAACCACTTTAATTAATAATGTCTAATTGAAACCACAAGTCACAATTATGAAAAAAAATAAAAAATCCCATAGGTTAAAAGTATCAAGTATAATACAAGTGTCACATTCCTCAACATTAGAAACAAAGAAAATGTGAAAAAAATAATAAAAAAATAAAATAGTAAAAAAATACATTGTAGCTTACGCTACGGACACTACGCGCTATGTAGCTGTAGCATAAGCTACGCTATTTGGGACGCTATGTAGCGCTACGGCCACACTATGCTACGTAGTGTACACTACCGCTACGCTACGGGCGCTATTTGAAACATTGGACTTGTACCAATGGACCCTTTTGTTTTGTTTTGGTTTTTTTTTTTTCCTAATTTTAACGCCTCCTTGTGGTTTGTTCTTAGCTGAATTTTTGAACTGTTTTGGTCAGCATTCTGAGATCAAAATTCTCATCTCTGTTATTTAAATTGGATGTGATGAGCTTTGTTAAGCCCACATGATGTGTTCCACATGCACCACACAGCACCAATTCTGCCATTGTGGTCATATGCTAGGTATGCTAGCTGTTCATCAGGTGGGCCCACTGTGTAGATGACCTTGCCCCAAAAATCAGACAGGCGTGGGTAAGGGGTGGGGGCGGACCAAACATGTAAATGATGCATGGTTTGGAAAAATACCAAGCGTCGACATTCAACTCGCATGTGTGGACCGCCTGGTGAGTTGACCAGACTGATTTTTGGGCAAGACAATCTAAATGGTGGGTCCACCTGATGCACAACTTGGATGTCCCATAACTATGTAATTTGTAAATGAGAACATTGCCTTCTCTTTCTGGCATATGAATGTTTGAGCAACATTTCATCATGGGGATTTCAGGATCAAACGGACTCATAACAACACTCCAAAGCAAATAATGTGGGTACAGGGGATGCATATCATTAGATCTGTACATCGAGCTGAGTCGAGCTGAGCTATGCCAAGCTCAGCTCAGCTCGGCCCCACTCTAACCCCACCTAGACCTCAGCTCGGCTCGGCTTTCGAGCTTAACACACTAGCTCGCTTCGGTCCGATGGTTCTAGCTGAGTTGAGCTTGGATCGAGTTGAGGTGAGCGAGCTAGTTGAGTCGAGGCAAATCGTGCCGAGCTATCTTTAGTAATAGCTAAAAGCCTAAAAACAAGATATGAACGATACATATAATTTAAAGAACAGTAAATCCAAAAGTGCCATTCAACACCGTGGATGGGGATGGATTTGAGCCGTCCTTAATTTAGTTTATATATATAGATATCCGTGCACTCTGCACATGCATAAATTGCACAATTTGTTTTTTCAAGTGGATCCAATCTTGTTTATGTTTACTTCCCAATGGATAATGGCTTACTCTCAGTGCGTGCATGCATGTGCAGCTCATTGGGCATGTGCAAGAGATGTGGTGATCTGAGGATGATAGCATGCTCAAGATGTAAAGGGTTGGGCTTGGTTAAAGGTGGGCCTTTTAATTTTATCATAGTGGATGACCTCGTCCGGTTATTTGGAGGTGAGCCAGCGACAACAGGGTCCATTCCATGTACCAAATGTGGAGGCGATGGACGCATGAGCTGCACCGGTTGCTCCAAGCTGCCTTGAATTCATCTACACCGTCGAGGTTGGTATTATTTCTTTTGAGCTCTTGTTGTTCTGAGCAGCTTCATTCCTGTAAAGCTTAGCTAGTTACCCAATTTCTCATCTATGGTGGGACACATTAGATGACTGGCTGCAATAACCTTAACAGTTACTGTCTGTACCGTGGAGAAGGGCAGGCTGCAGGCTAGCTAACCGGGCCCCACACACCAATATTTGTCTCCTCTCCAAAAATGTACTGTACATGTCACCCAAATACTCTCTAGAGAGAAGAAGAATGAAGAGTACTAAAAGTAATAATAATGTTACCATTTCATGTTATTTTTGTTGGCTGCTTTGTCAACCTGTCTTTGCTTCTTGCACTATATCGACATACTAACTTTATGTTAATTTCCTTTCAATTACTAGATTCTCAATCACCACATGCCACGCCTTGTTTGAATTACTTCTTCAGTAAAAGTACATTTTTTACAGTACTGATGATAAATAAAAAATTTAAATGGGCCTGCAAATGAAATCCTCCCTACAAGAGAGGATTTGGAAGTAAATATGGCAAAATGCCCTTTTGAGCTCCCTTGGAGAGTTTCACAAGTAAACAAAAGTGCCGCTAAGCACATGTCCTCCATACACGTGGCACACCGATGATACTCCAAAACAAATCAATTATCAACTACATCACTAAAATCACACCAATAGAATGATTCAAACCATCCAAAGGTTGGCCATCTAAATGTACAATTAAGAAATGTTATCAAGTTTATTGTTTGTGATCCTTACGGTTGTGGCCCACCCAAGGTTCAACATTTCCTCCTCTTTTTTTTTGGTCTAAAGTATATATTTCAAATGGGTTGATCATAATCATTCTATTAAATATCACATATGTACACTGATTTGGGATATTAAAGCTGATTTGGGATGTCATACATGTCCCTGCGAATATATTGAAAATTTTCAATGCATTCCAAGTCCTCCCGTTTACTCTGTCTAGACAGGATATTTGGATTCAAATGCATTTCATTTACTCTGTTTCAACACCGAGATAGGGGGATTGAGTGCCCATGTGGTGTGGGTGGGTGTGTGTAAAAAAAAAGAAATAAAAAACACAACTGAGTAAGCCATTTACCCCCAATTCATTTACCTCCAATTCCATTTCCCATTTACCTCCATTTACAAGCTCGCAAATGATTCCTTTGGATGTGTCAACGTCTCGCATGTGCCACTATCTATCTTTGCTTGTGCCCCACACGTGAAAAGCGTCCCACATATGCAAATGTGCTATTGTCCATCTTTTATCACTCTATGTACCAAAGTCACTTTTGCTTATATGCCAATTTGCACCATAGTTCTAATACTTGGTGGGTTGACTCGAAACACGGCCTAGTCAACTCAACTCGCTGAGATTGCGTTGGCGGGTGTGGCTCGGTTGAGACTTGACAATACTCATTGGAATGTGGCTCCGGCAATATGTTTGTAACCTGCGACCTCACCCGAGGCAAGAATATCTGCTACCAATGGACTAGCAAGCACTGTTGTGCTTCTTCTTCTTCTTCTTCTTCTTTGTTGTTCTTTTCTTCTTCTTTTTAACCTATTTACAGCAATCTTAATTTTGAGTTGACCAAGTTTTTGAGTTTCCAGACTATAATCTGCGCATGCCCCCATCTAACTTCAAGCACCCAACATGGTCCGGTTAGATACAATGAGTCACCCCTGACTCCAGTGAGTCCATCTGATTCACCCTTACTCGTCCGAGTCACCACTCAACTCAAGACACTTGGTTGAACAAAACTAATCTCTGATTCGCATACACTTCTTTGTTGAAATAAGACCATTGGCTATTTTTCATTATTAACCGTCCAATAAATGTCCACATTCTGATAGTGAGAGAGCGTAATTTTTGGGTCATCATACATCTAAGCTGATATGTATACTGTGGACGGTTTAATTTAAAATACTTGTATGACACATGCGCAATTCTTAAGTAATTTCTGAGTGCTTGGAATCATCCATCACGCTCTGCCATTGTCAAAACCTTTTCTTCCTGGATGGGAGTAAATAGAGGGAATTGGGAGTAAACGAAGGTAACTGACATTTGAAGTGTGTTTGGATGGAAATAAATGCATGGAAATTAAATGAAATGGGAGTAAATGGGCTTGCAAATGAAATCTTCTCTACCAGAGAGGATTTGGAAGTAAATGGGGTGAAATATCTTTTTGAGCTCCCTGGAGAGTCGCATGAGTAAACAAAAGTACTACTTCGTACATGTTTGCAGTACATGTGGCACGCTAATGATACTCCAAAACAATTTAATTATCAGTTACATCACTAAAATCATACCAATAAAATGATCCAAAATGTCCAAAGCCTGATCATATAAATGGACCATTAAAAAATGTTGTTAAGTTGTTTGTGATTCTTACTGTTGTGGCCCACCCAAGGCTCAAAATTTCCTGTTTTTGGTTGTAGTGTATGTTTCAATAGTTTATTATATTCATTCTATTAAATATCAGACATGTAAACTGATTTGAGATATTAAAACTGATTTTGGATATCATATACATTCCTTTGAATATATTGAAAATTTTCAATCCATTCCAATTGCTCCTATTTACTCTCATCTAAATAGAATATTTGGATTTTATATGCATTTTAGTTGTTCCTATCTATACACAACTGTGTAATACATTTACTCTCAAGTCATTTACCTCCAACTCCATTTCCCATTTACCTCCATTTACAACCTCCCAATTTAGCTAGGGTGTGTTTGGCTGCACCAAATTTTAATAAAAATAGCCACAAATTAGACTGATTAATCATGAAATTTCATGATATGGTGCAACCAAACGCAACTTTAGTGAAGTGAGGTCTAATAGGGCGACAACATATCTTCACATAAAATTTACTTAAATGCCCTTTCAATTGCTTAGAAATATGGAGATTACACACTTCAAATAAATCCCTCTCATTCTTGTTTGGAAAGCTGCAACTCAACTATTTTCTCAGCAGATGGGGAAGGGGTGGTGGGCCCCACTCTTACGGTCGGATGGAAGCGATACAATGTTGCGTGGAATTTTCGTGCCTCTCCACAGTGCACCGTACGTGTGGCATGTGTAATAGGCCAAACCCTGTGGGTCCTAGAGGCTCCACCATCCATGGGCTGCTACCAAACGGTTCTTGGATCACGCTATCCTAACCGCTGATAAATGAAATGACTTACATGGTCTTCTGGTATTTATTTCTACCAGACTGATTAACGGCTTAGGATCATCGAGTGAGTGATTTTGAACTATGGCCCACTTACTATATTGAATCTACTGAATAAATGGTCGTAATCTCATCCATGCAAGCATATTTGAAGGAAACGGATTGGCTACTCCCCCTGCCACCAGCCAATGGCTGATGGTCAGTGCTCTGTGGGCCCCACCATGATGTATGTGTATCATCCATGTCGTCCATCTATTTTTCTAGATCATTTTATGGCATGAGACCAAAAATGAGGTATATCCCAATCTCAAGTGCACCACATTACAGGAAACAGTGTTGAATGAATGCGACCATTCAACACTTCTTGGGGGCCATAAAAGTTTTGGGTCAATCTGATTTTTTTTTTTTCCCGTCATCAACAGATTGGATGTCAAATAAACAGTATAGTGGGCCTTAGGAGGATTTTAATGGTGGATATCCAATGCTATTGTTTTCCTGTGGTGTGGTCAACCTGAGAGTTATATCCCTCTCATTTTTGGGTTCGAGTCCTAAAATGATATGTAAAAATGGATGAACGGAATGGATGAAACACATACATCATGGTGGGGCCCACAGAGCAACGACCACCGGCCGCCGGGCTGGTGGCAGGGGGAGTAGCCAATCCGTTTCCGTATGTGAAGGCAGGTTACTTCCCATGCTTCTGGAGGCGATCATTAGCTCATAAAATATATTATTTTATACAAGCGTGGCCCATTGTTCAATAATCAAGACCATTGGTCTATTAGCCCCACCTCTTGGACAAAGACCCATTGGAAATGAGCCATCCATCTTCAGCTTTGCAAAGGTCCACAAGATCAGATCATTTAGATCCATTGAATCATATAATTTTGTTGATCAGGCCGTTGGATTTCAAAGTATTGTAGTGCACATATAGTAATGCATGATGGACAGCCAATAGGGATTAAAGCGAAATGATAAGATACAATGGCTGTAGTTCTCACTAATGTGTCATGTGTATCATTTCTGATGAATCTACAGGTGGGCCACACCATGATGACCAGCTGATATGATGATCAGGACCATCCACTCCCATGATTATGGGCCTGTTAGCTTGGCCCGGACCACTAAAGGCCAACCCAAGCCTCCCTCTTTTTTGGTCTACCCATGAAATTTTTTCTTGGGCCTAGATCTTGAAAGAACGGCCCATGATCTATCTGATTAAAATATATGGCCCAGATTCGTAGGAAACACACCATGGATATTCAAGGGCCTGGATTGCTCCTAGCAACCTATGGACAATGTCAATGAACAGTACCCATAGACCACATAAGTGTTGGGCCTGATTTTTGTTGACAAGCCCATGTAGAGATTAATGCGCCATTTGGATTTCTGGCCTTTATTCTCTCACCTCAGTCCATAGCATGAAGTGGGTCCATGTGTAGTGGACCTGTGCACACTGTCTATCGGCAAATCAAACAACATGAGTGGGCCCATTCAATATAAGAGTGAAATGGGTCTTTGGTGAGAAAATAGTCAGCCATCTTTGAATGTCCATCTTTTTGTACAAGTAGAACAATTAAAGATGTAGAAAGTCAAGAATTTTGCAGGGGCATTTGAGTGGTAATAATTCTGGTCTATTCAATTTACATCATGGTCCACCCATTCATGTAAGATCTATCAGCTGCACTTGATGACCCATTTCTGAGCTGGTTCAGGGTCTGACCAAAGGGACTTTGGGGTATTTTAGTGCGGTCTTTTAAATGTTTGGGTCCATTGGCACGATGGATGGTTTGATCTTTCCAAACATGCACTAAGCATTGGTACGCCTTATTTATCTTTTTTTACGAGCTTGAGATTTCAAAGATGCGAGCTAGATAGTATTTCCCATGCATGTAGTTAAAGTAAAGATGACTTTATTATATCATTGATGCATGTTCATGACCTGCCAGTTGCAAATACTAGTAGAGATAAGATTTCCGTGTTAAAAGCTCATTTGGCTTTGGAATTTGATATAAATAATCTGGATGCTGGGGAATCACAAAAACTCTAAATTCCAAGTAAATAAGAGAAATATAAACGTAAATAAATACCACAAAAAATACACGAATTTATATGAAAAAACTATTACGGAAAAAAACCCTTGCGGGAAAAAACCACGGCACAAAGTGACAACGAATCCACTTTGAAATACGAATTACAATAGATGGATAGACTTACTGATTCGAAAATCCTCAGAATCCCTTCACAAAACCCTAACTTTGCTCTAAGACACCTTAGGAACATCTTAACCTTACCTAAATCCTGATTACACCGGCTTATATAGTGTTACAATTGAATTGGGAAACAAAATACCCACTTTCGCAAAATCGTGCAATTCTATCAATATAACCTTTGATAGGATTTACAACCATTGAGGCATGTCGATGTGATCAAAGAATACCCCAAAAACTGTCCAACGAGCATATGGGAAAAATCAGAATTTTTTCGATATAATTGAGTGGTTTGTCGATGACATTGACTTGTTCTAGTCAAATTAAAGACATCTGATAATAATCTCTACCATGACTTCAATTATCATGATCCACAGCTCTAAGCTCCATCTCATATTGCCTACATTATAACTTCACCATCATCGTTGCTTCTTGTGCATACTCCGTCTTTATCAACCTTTTGTCAAACCCAGAAAAGTTGAACAAAATTATAACTTCTTTGTGGGAACCACCTTTATAAGCACATCTGCCAGATTGGTGCTTGTATGAATCTTCTTAAAAGCCACACCGCCTTCCTCAATCCCCCGTTAGATAAAATGATGACGAACATCAATATATTTAGTATAAGAATGGTATACCGAATTCTTCGCCAAATTAACCGCACTTTCACTATCACAATTAACTGGCACAATCTCTTGCTGAAGCCTAAGTTTGTTCATCATTTCTCTCAAACAAACAGCCTTTGTGAAAGCCTATGTCACTGCCATATACTCAGCTTCGATTGTGGAAATGACAACCACAGACTGAAGTTTTGACATCCAACTAATCGCTCCACCCACCAATATAAACGAATAATTAAAAGTCGATCTTTTATTGTTCACATTTCCTGCGTAGTTCGAATCCACGTAGCCTATCAATTTTTTCTTTGATTTCTGAAATGTCAAAATGTAGTCTGTTGTACCTCGTATATAATGAAGTAGCTATTTCACTGCTTCCCAATGTTGCTTACTAGAGTTTGACATGTATCTGCTCACAACACCCATTGCATGAGAAATATCCAGTCTTGTAGAGATCATGACATATGTTAAATTGCCAACTACGCTCGAATAGGGCACATGAGAGATAACCTACTTTTCTTCGTATGTAATGCGACATTGTTCTTAAGAAAGTCTATAGTGAGCAACATAGGGTGTGCTAATTTGCTTAGACTTGTCTATCCCAAATTTCACCAATACCTTCTTAAGGTACTCTGCATGAGATAACTGCAACATGTTCTAATCCATATCTCTGTGTATGTGTATGCTGACAATCTTTTTTTCAGCCCACAAATCTTTCATTTCGAATGTGCCTGATAGCTAAGTCTTTAGTATATTGATCTCAGACATGCTTTGACTATCGATAAGTATGTCATTAACATATAATATCAATAGAATGAATCTTTCATTACTTAGTGTCTTGATGTAGACATAATAATCATATTGATTCCTAATAAATCGTTGACTCACTATGAAAGTATCAAACTTCTTGTACTATGCCTAGGCGACTGTTTTAGGGCATATAATAAACTTTTTAACCTGTAAACCTTATTCTCTGACCACTTTTCTTCGAACACCGCTAATTGCTTCATGTAGATTTGCTCATCTAATTCCCCATGTAGGAAAGCAGTCGTAACATTTATTTATTCTAGTTCTAGAGTGTATTGACAATTGAGCCAACACAAATATGATAGATACCTATTTGACTACCAACGTAAAAATCTCACTAAAGTCAACACATTCTTTCTACACATGCCCTTTCACAACTAATCTAGCCTTGTACGTATCCCGTTTCTTTCGATAAATTCACATGGACTCGATCGCTTTACACCTAACAGGAAGATTCACCAACTCCTAAATCTCATTCTTATATAGAGAGTCTATCTCATCTTTCATCGTTGTCATCCACTTCTCAACATATAGGTCATCCTAGTGCTTCTTGGAAGGTAGAATGATCCCCCTCATTCATAATGAGGGCAAATGCAATATTTGAGTTATCTTTGTATCTCATCGGTAATCTATAATCCCTAGGTGGATTTCTACTCATAGGTCGTTGCTCTACCTGCTCCTATACCTCTTGATGTGGCTCAACTTCATTATGTGTTTTATATTTGTCAATTTCAACATCGATCATTGCTGATTTCTCTTGTTCTTTTGTCCGTCCTTATGAAATAAGGAATCTTCATCAAACTAGACGTCACTTTTAATCGTGATCTTGCATGTGACCTGATCATATAGCCTATATCCCTTTACACCATCACTATAGGCAACAAAGATACACTTCTTTATCATTTGGTATATCTTATCTCTTTCAACAGATGGTATACGATAGTAAGCATCAAAATCAAATACTTGCAGCCCTGAGTAATCAACTTTATAATTACTCCATACTTCTTTTGAAATTTTACAACCTATCGGCTGAGACAGAGACTGATTTACTAAGTAATAAGATGTGTTAATGGCCTCAGTCTATATCTCCTTGCCTAACCCAGCGTTGCTTAATATACTTTAGGCTCTCTCTAAGAGAGTTTGATTTATTCGTTCTACTACACCATTTTGCTATGATGTATACTTGACTATGTTATGTTGTACGATCCCTTCATCTTTACAAAACTGGTTAAATTTATTTGAAGTAAATTCACCTCCATTATCCGTCCTTAAAACTTTCAACTTCCACCCTAATTGCTTTTCTACCATCGCGATCTGCACTTTGAAGGTGGTAAAAACATCAAATTTGTACTTTATAAAGTATACCAATATTTTTTTAGAGTAGTCATATATGAATTATACAAAGAACAATGATCCCCTTCAGAAACTATGGGTAATGACCCCCATACATTAGAATGCACGTAATCTAGAGTACCCTTACTAACATGCTTTCCAGATATAAAATACAACATTGACTATTTACTATATATACAATACTTGTATATATCAAAATTAACACTTTTAAGTGCAAGAATCAAAGAATGATTAGAAAGTACCTTCATGCCACGCTCGCTCATGTGGCCTAGACGTGTATACCATAAACGTATCGACGTGGACTCTGTTACAGATACTGCATCTCCATACAATATGGTATTCATGATCAACCTGAAAAGTTTATCGTTCCGTTGCGCTTTCATTACTACGAGTGCCCCATTTGGAACCTTCGGAACATGATTAAACCGATGAATTTACACCTAATTGACTTAAGAGCTCTCGAAAAGATCATATTTTTTCTTAGGTCAGGAATGTGTCTCACATCTATTAGAATATGTTTCGTCCCATTAAACATCCTAATGTGCACCAATCCAATTCCAACAACCTTACATGCAACATCATTGCTCATAAACATTTGGCCACCATCACACTTATTGTATGTGGTGAACCAATCCCGATGTGAGGTCATGTGGTATGACGCGCCTGTATCAAAATCCACTCATCATTGAGATGTTGTATTTGGATGCGGTCAGAACATCACTAGTGTCCACATTCTCACTCGATTCCACTATGTTGGCCTCCTTCGATGCTTTATCTCCCTTTAGGGCCGTAGGATTCTGGTTATTTATCTTTATATGCCTGGTTATTCATCTTTATATGCCATTGTCTTCCACAATTTCAACACTTATATTTCCTTTGCTCTTAGACTTGGACCATGATCGCAAGTTTTTCTTATTCTGCTTAAAATTCCTTCCCATAGCTACCAATGCATTTGTAGAGGAACTTGCCTCATCGTCTTTCTTTCTTAATAACATTGACTGAAGGGCTGAAATGACAATCTCAACATCAATGATCTCTCTACCATGACACTGTGTCTACGAAGCTATTGTAAGACTCTGGAAGAGAGTTCAATTAAATTAGGGCTTGATCTTCTTCGCCAATATTCACTTACACACTCGTCAATTTGTAAAGTATATAATTAAATGCGCTAATAAGATCATTAAGATCCAACCCTTTCGCCATCTTCAGATTATGAAATTTTTTTTCCAGATATAGACGATTTGACAATGATTTCGTAATGTACAAGCTATTTAACTTCTTCCAAAGTCCTACAGTGTTCTCTTAATCAAGGACATTGTAAATGATATCATCCACCAAGCATAGTTGGATCAAGGTTTTCGCTCTTTCATCCAATTCTTCCCACTCTTCATCGTTCATAAACGCTACACGCTTCTCAATACTAAGGAGTGTATGTTACAACCTTTGCTCAACTAAAAAGGCCTCTCATCTTCACATGCTATAGTTTGAAGTTGTTTTTCCTGGTGAACTTCTCAATTTTATACTTCACATTTGATCCATTCGATTCAGATTCAAACTTGAAACCCAACGATAACTTTGATACCACTTATTTAGAAATCACAAAAGCAAGCCCTAATTCAAATCAAATAAGAGATATATAAATGTAAAAAAGCACAATAGAAAGCACACCTTAGGAATAGACTTATCAATTTGAAAAACTCTCAAACTCATGCAAAATCCTTTCTTTACTTTAGAACACCTTAGGAACGTCTTAGCCTTACCCTAATCCTGATTGCACCCGCTCATATAGTGTTACAATCAAATTAGTAACCAAAATATGCACTTCTGAAAAATCGCACAATTCTGTCAGTAGGACCTTTAATAGGATTGACAGTCATCGAGGCTGGTCTATGAGATTGAAGCTACCATCAATGGGATCGAAGAATGCCCCAAAAAAAAAAAATGTCCAATGAGCATAGGAAAAAAAATGAGATTTTCTCGATATGATCGAGTGGTCTGTCAATGGCATCGACAGACCTTGTTCTAGTCAGATTAAAGACATCTGATAACATTGGATACCGTTGATTAAATTCCTAGAATGTTTGTACCGAAAGATTGAAAGAATATGGAAGTCAGAATAAGTCAAAGTGTTATGTTGTAAGAATTATGTACTGCTTCAATATATATAATTCTAATTTAGTTAGTTTTCTATTCTTTATTGCTTGCAAGCTATTTTTACATTACTCTGTTAGCATAAAGTCAGAGAAGGTAAATGTTTAAGTATCATGTTCATTTGTAATAGGAAGCCTCATCTTTGCAATGATGTACATTAGAAGAGTTTTGCCTAAGCAATAGAAGAAGCAATTAATAATTATATGGTGAATTCGAGTAGAGATTATTGGTCTATAGTGAAGTGGATCCTTTATTGCTCGAAGATTACTTCTAAGGCATTTGTTTATTATAATAGACAAAATTTAGAATTGATTAAATTTGTGCATGCTGATCATATAAGATAGCATTATAAAAGAATAATTATTAGTTATATTTTTCTTTAGCTAGTAGAGTAGTTACTTAGGCATGAATATTATAGTCAATAATGACCTTGTCTACTACAATATAGAGTATATTCCAATTACACATGCATGCAATGAAAGTATTTGGTTGAAAAAATTACAAGAAAAATTGAAAGACGGAAAAGAGTAATAGCTGTTCATTATGATAATCGAGTCACATTATACTTAGTTAAGAATTCAATATTTTAAGCTCATGGTAGAGAATCCGATATATAATATCACTTTTTTTGTGATGTGGTGGAAGATAGATCTCTTTATAACTAAAAGAGTCATACCAATAACAATGTGGTAGGTCTATTGACTATGCCTATCACTAGAAAAAACTTAGCACAACATATCTTTTTGGCTTGTTGTTACTTAGTTATTGATGATGCTTGCACAACTTTAATTTCTTGAAAGCGTTTGTCACCATTAGAAAAATTACTCTTTAAGTTGGAGAATGTTGTACGGTTGCTCTAGTATACACGTGAAGGCATATAGGCGCATACATATGAGATGCACATATCATCCTACTAAGAAATGGATCTCTCTCTCTCTCTCTCTCTCTCTCTCTCTCATTCTAAGAGTTGTAGAGGCTTAGTTTTAGAAGGTTTGGCACACATGGGCTCCCTTAGGTTGTGCATTATTTTATAAAGGGAAACATATTTAGAGAGAAAGGCATGATGAGTGAATTTTATTTATATAAGTTTCTTATTTATTGTGAAAGAGTTAGAGAGAAGTGAGCCTTGTATTCTTTTGATTTATTTTGTTCCAACGAAGAGAAACATTCCATATTATTGCCTCCTTAATATAGATAAATTATCAAACCATGTCAATTTCTACGTAACTTGCCTCCTGTTATTCTTTTATGATTTTGCTTTACTTAAATAAGTGTCATGTGGTGTTTCTCCGCAATAAATTAGTGGTAATAGTGGATCGTTAAAAAGAAAGCCATCCATCTTCTACTTTGCCAAAGTCCACAATATTAGATAATGTGGATCCATTGAATTCTACAATAATTTTTACTTATCAGGTCTACTATCGAGCTACAACAACGTGGATGGATGATGCCAAGAACAAAATACGAGGAATTGAAAAATCCTAGCCACCAATGTAGGGTCCTTTTACGTGGAACACTATAATTCTCTTTTTAATACTAATTACAGGCAACAAAGTGAAGGTTAGGATTGCTCCTTGGAGGATATTTATAGGAAATGCTCAATCCATGGTGGGCCCTAAGAACTAATTAGTGAATCATGGGCCACAGGTGGGCTGGTTGTCAACCATGTTCCGTGGAAATAATTGCTCACAAATGATAATAATTACTGACTGTAAAATACAAACCTAAAGTTGAATTCCTTGACTTCTACTGCAAATCCTAAGGAATGAGGCCCTCACCACCCTTTATGGTGTTGTGAAACTTTTTTTGGGGCCCACCATGATGTATGTGTTTTATCCATGCCGTCCATATATTTTGCCAGCCCATTTTACCACATGAGCCCAAAAGTGAAGTATATCCAAAGCTCAATTGAACCACACCACAAAAAATAGTAGGAATTGAATGCCTATTGTTGAAAAATTCTTTGGGGCCGCACAAGTTTTGGATCAAGCTGATATTTGTGTTTTGTCTTCATCTAGGTCTGTGTGATCTTATGAAAATGTTGGATGATAAATAAATGTAACTGTGGATCCTAGAAAGGTTTTAATGGTAGACATCATTATCCCCACTCTTTTCAGTTGTGTGGTCTACTTAAGCTTTGGATATACGTCGATTTTGGGCTCATGCCCTTAAATGAGCTGAAAAAATGGATGGACGGCATGGATAAAAAAATACATCACGGTGGGCCCCACAGAGTTTTCACATCACGGTAAAGGTGGTGAGGGCCTCACTACACAATCCACGTCCAAATCAATCCACGTCCAAATCGTAACACTCTAGTCACGAGGCTAAGAAAAAGATCAGCTGGTGTGTGGGGCGACCATGATATATGAGTAACATCAAATCCGTCCATCATGCATGTGCACTTCATCATGTTATCCTAATTTAGCTTTTATTTTGTGAAAAAGATGTATGAAAAGATTGTATAAAGTTGTGTGGATGAACCCTTGAGGTCCTTTTCACCTACTGTAAACCCTGTAGAACCTTTTGAGAAATGCTCCAGTGATCTGGAGCACTACAAGTTATAATGCTCTTAGTTGTATTGGGACACTTGGACAGTCCAATCGATTGATCTAGACTTTCCATCAGTTTCAACGTACATTTTATTGGCTACCATGAAAATTTGACATGGACCCAATAATCATAACTGTCTGATCACTAGACTTTAATATGGACGGTCATGATTGTTTACACAAAAATTGGTCCAATAAAAAATTCCCATCTATTAGTTGGGAAATATCATGGATTGCTTATGATTGTAAAGAATCACTTTTATTAATCATCCCATCCATGAATTGGACAATGGATGACCGAAAAAAAAAAAGACCACTCAAAGATGGATTGGATCATTTAATCAGTTTGATTTCTGTACGGTAGCCCATTAAATATGTTGTAGACTTAATAGACAGTTCAGATCGATTGATTGGGGTGTCCAAGTGACCTGATACAAGTAAGAGCACTATAATTTAACCTGCTTTGAGAGCACTGGAACATTTTTCTTTCTCTTACTTATGAGAAATTCCCGACTGCACATCCCACCTTTTACCCACCGTCTTTTACAAGCGCTCCCAGACTTTACTTTCTTAAACTAAACCATTGTATACGGACACATTACTTTACTTTCTTAAACTAAACCATTGTATACGGACACATTATTTTCAGACGAAAATACCCTTGCATCATGCACAGTTGCACCGTTCATTGTGACAACTGAACAACTTATTGCTACGAATGATCACCGTAGCTATTAGTAGAGTAGGTTTACAAAGTATGCTGTGCAAAGATTAATGGCTATGCTAACTATAGTTATGGTTATAATCCGTAGCCATATATAGGTAGAATGGGCAGTACAACCATGCTAAATGCATGGGTATTTTCGTCTGAAAATAGTGTGTCCGTACAGAATTTTGTAGTTTGGGAAAATAAAGTTTGAGTCTTTAGAAAAGACGGTGGGTAAAAGGTGGGATTTACAGTCGGAAATTTCTCCTTACTTATCCAATACTCCATCCATGTTTACGTGACACACATTTATGAGATCAGAGCCATTCATCCGCTAAGGCCTAATACAGATGGGTGATCAGTGAAGAGCCTCACCATTTAGAGGATTAAAAATGTCCTCTTTATAAAAAGGATAACTGACGGTCCACATTCAATAAGAAAGTTTTTGCAATCATGGGCAAGTCTCGATTGATGTGACTTTCCAAGTTGCTCATTCGTGGTAGGACCTCTGAGATTAATGGATGGATCTCGAATATTCGTCAGTGGTGGGGCCTAGCAGATAACGGTCCACATCTCATGGATGCATTCCCGGCGGAAAGGGATAGAGTGCTGGGTATATCATAGAGAAAACGTGAAAATGTGGGGTCTTTTTAAAAAGCAACTTTATGATGAGATGAGGTTTGCTTGAATACACCCTACGTACTGCAAAACGATGCGTCGTGACTCTAGCTTTTGAATCTACGTCATTTTCCATTAATCTAAACCGTTTATATGACTCGTCTCACTTTGTACGGTGGAAGGCTAGCAAATCAACTCTCTAGATTGATTATTTCAACTTGGTATAATTTAGCTCTTTTGCTTTGAACACAATGGTCACTGTAGACTTTGAATAATCAAAAGTTTCCATGTACTTACCGTTTACACTTAGCCTGGCACAACTTAAGTAAGGAAGCTGACATGTGCAGGTATACTTGTACGGAAGTAAATGAGAAACATACTCACATTAAGAAAAGGCCATACATATATATATATTTGTGTGTGTGTTGTAAAATATTGATTTTAAATAAAAAATATTTTAAATAAAATAATATATAATATATAAAAGTTGTTTGAAAAATACATTTTGTGGGTTTTTGGGAATAGTCCCACATTGGAAAAAGAGGAAAAGAAAAAGTAGTTTATATAAAAGGTGTGGAGTATTATAATACTTACACATATGGTCCAAAGGAGAATGAAACTTGCATGTTCCAGTGCTGCTGGAACACCGCGCTCGGGCTCGGTGCGAAGGCATGAGCATGTGAGGCAGTGTGGCTATAGAGGTGCTAGTGACGCACTTTGCATTTCGCACGTGCGCATCGTGTCGCTCCCTTTGCGAACCGGAATGAGACAGGTGCAACAAAGAGACTAAGGCAGATATGTGGCTGGACGAAAACTAGAGGACTGAATAAGAGTCCCTCTAATTATATAGTGGTTGGAAATATAGCTGTTGCACAAATGTGTAACAGCTATGGCCTTTATTACAGAAATTGTTGCTAACAGCTAGAAAATGGCTAGCCCAATAGCTATAAAACGGCTAGCCAATTCTCTCACAACAGCCATAAAACGGCTAGTATTCAACAACAATAAAATGACTAGTTTCCAACAGCCATAAAATGGCTAGTGGGAGTGATTTTTTGGTTTCCACATTATACAGATATTATCTTAATCTGTATAAATTTTCAAAATTCTTAAAACGTTATTTTTAAGATGGAAGCCGACAGCGTTTCATCCATTAAGTTGATGAATTAGGACTTGATACGTCTTGATCAGTTCGATGGAACCAATTTTACAAGATGACAAGACAAGCTGAAATTTCTCCTGACTGCGCTAAAGATCTACTACATACTAGATCCAAATCTGCAAGCGTTGCTTGAAGCAACCGACAACGACACACCTGAACAGGTGGCTGCCCGCATCAAACGAGCTGAAGACGAACTCTTGTATCGAGGACACATTCTAAATGAGCTCTTCGACGGCCTGTACGATCTGTACCAACAGACATCATCAGCAAAGGAGATCTGGGCAACTCTGGAGTTCAAGTACAAGGATGAAGAAGAAAGGATCAACAAATTTCTCATCGCCAGGTATTTTGACTTCAGCATGGTAGATAATAAACCGTTGTTGCCCCAAATTCAAGAACTGCAGCTAATAGTTAACAAAATCAAATCGATAAAGATTGATCTTCCTGAATCATTCCAAGTCGGGGCTATAATCGCTAAATTGCTACCGATGTGGAAAGACTATAGAAAGAAGTTATTGCATAAAATCGAAGACTATACACTGGAACAAATCCAGAAACACCTCAGGATTGAGGAAGAATCCCGTAATCGTGACAAAAAGAATGATAACGGGAATACCTCGTCCAAGATACATGTAGTAGAAAACGCTAATAACAAGAATCCCGATAAGGATGATTCCCTTAAACCCAATAAAGGGAAATTCAAGAAAAACACTCAAAAGAAGAACGAAAAGTTCAAAGTCCCGTGCCATGTCTGTGAAAAAATCGGGCACTATGCTCGAGTATGCCGATATCGCAAATCTAAAAAGGAGACAAGTGCAATAGAAGAAGGCGATATCGTGGCTATGATCACTGAGGTGAATACCATCCAAGACAAAGTTCCAGGGTGGTGGTATGATACTGCCGCTACAGTACATGTGTGATACGAGAAATTCACCTTAAAAACCTATGAGGAATTGACCAATGGTCAAGAAGTCTAAATGTGTAATGAAGTCCGATCGAAGGTTGTCGGCAAAGGAACTGTCCAACTGATATTCACCTCTGGAAAGAAAGTGATTCTGACTGATGTACTGCACGTCCCAGACATGAGGTGAAACTTAGTTTCTGGGGATCTTATGGGAAAACCAGGTATAAAGTGGTTACGAGTCAGGAAAACTGATTCTATCCAAAAATGAAAATTTTGTGGGAAAGAGATATGCTTGTAACGAAATGGTTAAGTTTTCTCTGAATGAAACTAACACTTTTACGTATATGGTTGAATCCGCTGAACTGTGGTATAATAAACTAGCCCATATAGGGTATAGTACCTTGAGGTTTATGACTAAGAATGGTTTAATCTCATACACAGATAATGAAATCGATAAATATGAAGTGTGCATATGATCTAAAATGACGAAGAAACCTTTTCCAAGTATTGATAGATCGTTTCAAATATTGGATCTTGTGCACAGTGATATTTGTAAGTTAAACGACATTCTTACTCGTGGAGGTAAACGGTACTTCATATAAGATATATAAAGCAGAAGTAGAGAATCAACTAAGTAAGAAGATAAAAATTATCCGTAGCGATAGAGGAGGAGAATACTTCTTGAATGAATTCGATAACTTCTGTGAAGAACATGGACTGATACATCAATGTACAACGCCATACATACCTCAACAAAACGAAATAGTTGAAAGGAAGAATAAAACATTAGTAGAAATGGTCAACTCAATGCTAATAAGAGCAAAGTTGCCACTAAGTCTATGAGGTGAGGTACTGCTTATATCATGGCATATAATAAATAGAATTCCGTCTAAAAAATATAAAATATCTCCATATGAAATATAGAGAGGTAGAAAACCTAACCTAGGATATTTTAAAGTGTGGGGGTGTTTTGCATACTACAGAACCCTTAATCCAAAAAGAACTAAGTTAGGACCAAAAGCTATTAAGTACACCTTCGTAGGGTATGTACAAAATAGTAAAACTTATAAACTTTTAGACATGGAGTCTAATACAATAATAGAATCAAGAAATATTGAATTCTTTGAACATTCACTATCCTTAGAGTAAAAGGATAATGAAATCCAAATTCCTAATAGAGAACCAGATAGCACAGCTCCACAGATAATGGAAGCTCCTATTGAACCCCATAGGAGTCAAAGAACAAGAATAGAGAAGAGTCTAGGAGATGACTACATAGACTCACAACGCATCATTTTTTATCTGGTAGAAGCAGATAGAGAAAATGTTATTAGACAAATACCTATAGTAATGATTATAGAAGATGATCCTAAAATATATAAAGAGGCTGTATCCTCTAGAGACTCAGCTTTTTGAAAAAAAGTTATAAATGATGAAATAGAATCTATACTATCAAATCAAACATGGAAACTAGTAAACTTACCTCCAGGTTCTAGATCCATAGGTTGTAAGTGGATATTTAGAAAGAAATATCACACTGATGGGACTATCCAAACCTTTAAAGCTCAACTAGTAGCTAAGGGTTTTAAATAAAAAGAAGGGATAGATTACTTTGACACATACACACTTGTAGCTAGGATAACATCCATTAGGATATTATTTGCACTAGCTTCCATACATCATCTTCACATCCACCAAATAGATGTAAAGACTGCACTCCTGAATGATGACCTCAATGAGGAGGTATACATGGAACAACCTGAAGGTTTCGTTCTACCAGGAAATGAAAACAAAATATATAAATTAGTCAAATCATTGTATGGATTAAAACAAGCACCAAAACAGTGACATGAGAAGTTTGATTCTAAAATACTATCTCATGGTTTCATGCATAATGTAGCTGACAAATACATATATTCTAAAGTAGATGATAGTTATATTGTTATTATCTGTCTGTATATTAATGACATGTTAATAATAAGTAATAAAATGGAAGGTGTGACTGAAACAAAAAGATTTCTTTCTTCCGTATTTAAAATGAAGGATCTTGGACAAGTTGATACCATTCTAGGTATCAAAGTTAAAAAACATCAGCAGTATAGAAAGGTAATCAGAACCATTGCTTGAAGAATAGACCAAAGGTGTGGTCTAAGAACGGTTCAACTAAACCAGGGGCTGAAGAATCTGACCAGTGCAGTGGTCTTAAATCACAAAATCATTCTCTTCTTTTTCTTTGGAATTTTTTTCTTTTGTTGTAATTCTGCCAGATAGTGTGTATAAGAGTTCCATTTGGTGGGCCTTCGTATTTGCTCAATGCAGACCCACATCAGGCTCGTCGTATCCTAGAAACTGTTTGCCTGTAACCTATCGGCATACTCAATTCACTTGAGTAGGGGCAAATAACGCTTCAAGGACAGCGTTTTCAGTCGTGCTTCAGCCTGTCCTTAAGTTCTGATCATAGTGATTTTTTAGTTTCCACATTATACAGATATTATCTTAATATGTATAAATTCTCAACAATATATATATATATATATATATATATATATATATATATATATATATATATATATAGGACATGTATCTTATTAAAACTCAAAATTAAAACTCAAAAGGTGGTCGTTTATGTCATGACACATTATGCAAGGCATGTTCAACCTCTAATTATAGAGGAAGTTGGGCTAAAGATCTGTCATATATATATATATATATATATATATATATATATATATATATATATATATATATATATATATATATATATATATATAGGACATGCATCTTACTAAAACTCAAAAGGTGGTCGTTTATGTCATGACATATTATGCAAGGCATGCTCAATCTAATTATAGAGGAAGTCTGGTTAAAGACCTGTCATTGTCGGACCATTGCATAATCAGTAATAGCACGGCATTAGCCATTTCAAAACTTATGGGAAGAGAGAGCCTTTTAGAAGTCTCAAAAAGCCGAAGTAAAAAATAGAAAACTGTTCATAGGTAGAAAAATTATCATTCATGGTAGCATGGTACATGGACTCTAGAAACTAATAGGACGCGCGGCTAGAAGGGATGCCACCCAATCATCAAAGTGACGGAAGCTTACACATGGTCATGACCGCCTCTTTAAAACTATAAAAATAGCACACGTAAAGAGCTCATGGCCTCCTGGTAATACAATCACACAGACTTTTTAATTCTATGTTGTTTATCTCTTTCGTCCATCCTATATTTCTATTTAAATTAGTTTAACTCAAGTTTCCTTCACTTTTATATAGTGCCATGCTGTAGCAAGTCCGGAGTCTTAAGTTTCTTAGCTTAGATTCTGCTAATATCCGGCTCACCACTACCATATACCAGTACGTCAGTATAAATATCTATGACCTTGTTGTTAGATTTACAAATTTTTGAGTTGTTACTTGGTAATTCCTTGGTGACATGGTACTAACCATATGCTGTGACTATCTCACAATTATTTGGTATTTTCTACAACCATCTCACGACAATCTACGTCTAGAGTACCATTATGACTATGATTGTTTCGCCAACACACTACCATTGGTAAATTCTTTTACTTATTTACTTTTGTTTTTATTAATTGTACTAATTGTACTAATAAAATTGGCAACCAAACCTTTAATTTTAGTTTCTTTCCTTTCTTCTTCTTCTTCTTCTTCTTCTTCTTCTTCTTTTTTTTTAAATTTATATTTATAGAAAATATGACCTAAGCTATCATCGTTGAAGGTAAAGTCACTGTCTTCACCACAAAAAATGACTCATTCAAGTGGACTAATCCTCTCCTTCATAAATTGCCTAATCCCTTTAATAACTATTGGCTGAATAGTTAGGCCACTCTTCACAGATCCGATCTTAATCCGGTTAATTTGACACTTGGGGTTACAACCGTTCAATTTGATCAGTGTTGAACATGACCCTACCATGCCCGGTACTTAATCTATTCACACAAGTTTAATTGAAATTGGGCCATGCATCCATTACATTTGTGGCCATGTGTACTGAATTAAACGACAACATTTCGAGAGTTTTTAAGAAAATCTCCCATTGAAAAGAAACCCTATCAAATAAACGGTTTGGATCATAGAGAAAAACCCAAATACAATGGCTAGAATCACAACATTTCTTATTGTAATGTCAGGGTTTTGGAGCAAGCCTGATGAGATTTGCGAAGTCCACTATAACATTGCTCATCTACACCTCTGCACACACCCGACAGTAAGGCACATGTATATGCGTGCCGATTTTCCATGATGTGGCCCACTCTTTGCAGATCATTTGACCTAAAAATTAGGTGTGCTCACTCTCAAGGGGTTCACAGTGTAGAAAACAAATGTATGAGTGGAAGATGTCCATTTTTTTGTGCACTCTTGCCTTTGAAGTGAAGTATCTTGACTTTTGTGTCAGATGATCTAATGATGTGTCCCAGCTCATGGAAGGCTCAGATCTCACAAATATGTCCTAGGCATGTAGATGAGCTGGAACATAAGCCCCGTGTGGGTTTACCAAACATCCCTTTTGTTAGTAAAAATCTCCACCGTGCATAATGCAAGTAGATCTTGGACATTTTTATGCATGTAATTAATTTTCTTGAATGGGAAGCTTGAATATTTTAAGAATATGACAAGATATTTAAATTGAAGATACTTTAGGAAGTTGAAAATGTAGCTAGTATCAGCCCGCAAAAGCTCATGAACAGATTATATTTTTCCTCAATTGCTGACTCTCTCTTCAAAACTAGAGCCAATTTTTTTTGTGCCTTTTCTATTTCCTTCCTCATACCCTTGTGAAGATAAGTATATCTTGATTTGTTTTTTCAATTCATCTTTTTATTTCTTTAGTCTAGTGATAGTTCATTTCTTTCATGAGAGTTATTTGATACTTTGCTTGTATATATGATGCATGGTATGCATGCACTTGAAGGATGGTAAAAGTGGTACATATTAACTCAAATATGACCAACCAAATTTTGGAATCCAATATTGCAAAGTCATAATTCAAAATTTGGATGGGTTAAAATGTACTAACTACTAAATTGAGCACAATTGGTGTTAAAGTTGTTCAACAAAATTGTAAGATCGAAGAAAATACCAAACAAGTAGAGAAAAAGTAATATGGTACCTATTTAATGAGTCACAGAGCTGCAGTAACTATTGTGTGATTAAACTTATGAGAAAAATGTAATGGAACTTTGGGAAAGAGTGATTGAGCAAAGGCTATGGCATAAGACGAATATATTAAAAAATTAATTTGGTTTCATATTAAGGAGGTCTATTATTGTAGTTATTTTACTATTTAGACAATTGATGGAGAAATATAGGAAGAAGAGGAAGGATCTACACATGGTCCTAACTAACTGATGTAGAGCGAGTCGCGGACAGTTTCATGACCAAGACAGATCAAAAAAGGGCTGGTCGATGACAGAAGTGATCCGGATCGTCGGACCTTAGATCGGGTGTATCTCACAATCTAGAATTAGTTATCGGGCGTAAAATATATGATTTTAGGGTAGAATGAGATACTTAAGCCAACCAACCCCACTATGCCTGGTTACGCAAGCTAGATTTGTGAAATACCCTTGGATCGACGGTCATTTTCTTATTTTAATTTCGTTTTTACTATAAATAATAAGTTTTTGTTTGATTATAACTCTGCATCCGTTGGGCTTTAGGAGTTACGTCCAATGTGAAAAGAGCTTAAAATAATTAGGAGAATGGTTTGGTGAAGCCAAATAGGACACTTACTATTTTTGGCCAAAAACCTTGCGCACTCGTAGACATCACGACCATCTATAAATAGTAAGTTTACTATTTATATTAAGTCACGAATTTTAGGAGTTTTAGTTATAGTTTGCTTATGATTTCTCTCCCATTGCTTGGTATCCCTATTTAAAGGGTTGTGAACTCATTTATTGGAATTAATTAATTAATTTTGAATTTATCAGAATTTATTTCTATTTTCTGCTTTCTTTCCTCGTGGATTCGGGAAGTCTCTGTGAGGAGTCCAGAGAAACTCTGTGGATTCAGAGTAGTTATCCTCTTGAGAAAGACGGTGATCGACCTTATCACGTTCATCACTGCATCAATTGGTATCAAAGCGAGGATTCCCCTCCGGCTGATGAAAAACAATGAAGGTATGAATCAAAATCCTTTGGATGGTGATCTAGGGATTCGTTATATTTCGGAAAGAATGAAAGTTTTTCACTGCGAGAGTTAGTTGACCATACAAGGGCTACAGGTAACCCTCGACCGTCTTGCAGATGCGCTACTTCCTCCCCAAGTCTTAGGCGGTGCTCCACCACCCATGGTGGCTCATGGTTGCTGTACGACACAACTCCAATTTTCGTAAAGCACTACTAGTGGCAAACCGTAGGGCTATACCAAATGATTTAAGTTCTAACAATGAGGACCTTAATGAGGGTTTTGCCCGACAACCAATCCATAGAGGCAATCATCTAGATCATGCTGAAAGAGACTATCGAGGTAAGTCTGAATTTTCTACTTTTAATGGTTTATTACGTATATAAGATTTTCTCCATTGGCTAGCCGAAGTAGAGAGATATTTTGATTATATGGACGTGTCAGATCATAAAAAGGTAAAATTTGTAGCATTTAAATTAAAATACGGTGCTTTTGCATGGTAGGAATAGTTACAACTCTCATGAGCCTGCCAGAACAAGGCGCCCATCTCATCATGGCCATGGATGAGACGTTTGTTTCAATCATTGTTTCTCCCCAGTGATTATGAGTAGATATTATTATAGAAATACCAAAATTACCAACAAGGAAATTGAACCGTCATAAATTACATTGAAGAATTTCAGCAGTTAACTACACGAAATGATCTGTCAGAATCTGAGTCACAGAAGGTGGTACAATTTATAAGTGGGTTGCGACCGATAATTTAGGACCGAGTTTAGATGTAACCAGTCGGGATCGTGGATGAAGCAGTTCAATTGGCGGGTAGGGCAGAAGCACAGCTTGTAAGAGTTTCTGCTCGTCTCTATCCTTTAACTCGACCCCCCATGACGGGTCCCACGCAGGATCCAGTGCTGGCACGGGAAAAAGATCCAGTAGGAGAACGTCCTTAATCTCCTACAGCTACAAACCGTGATATGAGTAGCGGCTCATCTAGACCTTAACGTGTAGCACCCACAACAGTGGACCCAAGTAGGATTCCAAATCCTTATGCTCGGCTAAAGTCGAACAATTGTTACTGCTGGGGCCAACCAGGCCACTTATCAAACACTTATCCTCAACGTCCCAGAACACACTTGACATAAATGAAGGGGGCACTGAATATGAGGCCGCGGAAGAAGACCATGGCTTTGATGAACATGAACAAACCACTGAAGAAATAGCAGGTGACAATGAAATGATGGGCGATGATCGTGGCGAATTTCTAGTTATTAGGCAATTACTGTATACCCCATGAAAGGAATTACATCCATAACGACATAATATATTTAATACTTGGTACACTGTCAACTGAAAAGTCTGTGCTGTAATCATAGACAGTGGTAGTAGCCATCATCTCAAGAGTGTTGGTGGACAAGTTGCAGCAGCTACCAATGACAAAGCATCCTTCCCCGTACTCAATTAGCTGGATAAAAAATGTGAATGAGACTAAGGTAACTGAATAATGCACTATCTCGTGTTCAATCGGTAAAAATTATAAGGATCAAATACTTTGTGACGTGGTCGACATGGAAGCTTGCCACATGCTACTCAGTCGACCCTGAAAGTCAGACCGTGATGCGACCCATCGGGGATAAGACAATGTCTACATATTCGTCAAGATAGTCAAAAAATAATCCTTGCCCCTATGACACCAGAGAACTACCCTAAAGCCTCTAAAGTGGAAGAGAGTTCCCTTTTGACCGTTCAGAATTTTATGAAGGAATCCAAGAAAACCGGCGAGATATACGCCATAGTGGCGAAGGACAAGGAAGAGGAACCCTCAAACACCCTCCAAGTTTATAAGACCGTTGTTAAATATATTCAAAGAAGTTTAGCCTAAAGATTTACCTGATGGATTGCCCCGCATCCGTGTGGATGATGAAAATGTGCGAGCCATTAGGGAATGGCTGATCCCGACAAACATTTATGAGCTAAGAAATTTTCACGGGTTGACGACTTTCTATCGTCGATTTGTGCGAGATTTCAGCACCATAGTTGCGCCTATAACAGATTGCATGAAAAAAGGATCGTTCCAGTGGACCGATAAAGCTGACGAGAGCTTTTATGAGATCAAGCATCGTTTGTTTACAACAACGGTCTTGGTGCTTCCTAATTTTGACAAATTGTTTGAGGTTGAGTGTGATGCTTCATACGTCGGAATTGGAGGAGTATTATCACAGGAAGGCAGGTCGGTAGACTTTTACAGCGACAAGCTCAACGAAGCCCGAAAGAAGTGGTCGACTTATGAGCTTGAGTTATACACAGTTGTTCAGGCGCTGCGACATTGGCGGCATTATCTGATTCAAAGAGAGTTTGTTCTGTACACTGACTATCAAGTATTAAAGTTTATTAATAGTCAGACTAACATGAATCGTGTGCATGCTAAATGCATTGCATTTTTATAGGAATTCATATTCGTTCTGAAGCACAATTCAGGGTAGCAGAACACGGTGGCTGATGCACTTAGTCGTCATGCATCACTACTTGTTACGATGAGCAATAAGGTGGTTGACTTCGACGGTCTCAAGGAGCTATATGCCAAGGATGAGAACTTCAAAGATTTTTAGATGAAGTGCCAAGAAGGTCACCCCAGTGACTTTCATACATAGGACAATTTTTTCTTTAAAGGGAATTGATTGTACATCCCCCAAAGTTCTCTAAGGGAATAGATTATTCAAGAGCTAAGTGGAGGTGACCTCGGTAGACACCTTGGGCGAGACAGACATGAGCTCTTATGGAAGAGTGGTATTACTGGCCGTAATTAGTACGTGATGTGGGAAAAGCCGTACAACATTATTATGTTTGTTAGATCTCCAAGGGGCAATCTCAAAATACAGGCCTTTACAACCCGTTACCTGTGCCTGACGGTCCTTAGGAGGATTTATCAATGGACTTCGTGCTTGGTCTCTCACGAACATAACGCGACATGGTTTCGGTGTACGTGGTGGTAGATCGTTTCTCCAAGATGACGCACTTTATCCCATGCAAGAAGACCCTCGATGCAACACATGTGGCGAATCTATTCTTCAGGGAGGTCGTACGGCTACACAGGATCCCCAAGACCATTACTTCTTATCGTGACATGAAGTTCATTTGTCACTTTTGGCAAACTTTGTGGACTCAATTCGATACACGACTTCAATTCAGCAGTGCTTACCACCCACAAACTAATGGACAAACTAAAGTTGTAAATTGCACATTGGGAAACATCCTTCGCTGTATTTTAGGAGAAAAACTGAAGTAGTGGAATTTGGCCTTGTCTCAAGCAAAGTTTACATTCAACAACATGGTGAACTACTCGATAGGAAAATCACCATTCCAGATTAGCTACAGACGAGTGCCTCGCCACACACTTGACTTGGTCCCTCTGCCCAAGCACCCAGGCACGAGCATTATAGCAGAACATATGACAAACAAGATTATTGGCATCTATGCAAAAGTGCAGACTAAGTTTCATGCCTCGAACGAGAAGTACAAGGAATAAGCAGACAAGCACCAGTGACAAAAAGTGTTCGAGATGGGCGATCGTGTTATGGTCCATTTACGCAAAGAAAGATTTCTGACCAGGACATACAACAAGTTGAAAAATAAGAAGATTGGACCGTCCCAATCATTCAAAAGATCAATGACAACGCTTATGATGTTGATCTTCCAGATAACATGACGATCTCACGGACTTTCAACGTTGTAGACCTGACCGAGTATCATGAACTAGAGCAGGATGAGAATTCGAGGACGAGTTCTTTTGAAGTGGAGGGGACTGATGTATAGCTAGTCGCGAACAGTTTCATGGCCAAGATGAATTAGAAAAGGGCCGGTCAATGACAGAAGTGATCCGGACCGTCAAACCTTAGATCGGGTGTATCTCACAATCCGGAATGAGTTATCGGGTGTAAAATATATGATTTTGGGGTAGAATGAGCTACTTTAGCCAACCAACCATACTACGCTGGATTATGCAAGCTATATTTGTGAAATACCCTTGGATCGACGGTCATTTTCCTGTTTTAATTTCGTTTTTACTATAAATAGTAAGTTTTAGTTTGATTATAACTCTTCATCTGTTGGGCTTTAAGAGTTGCGTCCAACGTGAAAAGATTTTAGAATAATTAGGAGAACGGTTTGGTGAAGCCAAATGGGACACTTACTATTTTTGGCCGAAAACCTTGCGCACTAGTAGACATCAGGACTGTCTATAAATAGTAAGTTTACTATTTATAGTAAGTCGTGAATTCTAGGAGTTTTAATTGTAGTTTGCTTCTGATTTCTCTCCCATTTCTTGGTATCCCTATTTAAAGGGCTATGAACACGTTTATTAGAATTAATTAATCAATTTCAAATTTATTAGAATTTATTTCTATTTTCTGTTTTCTTTCCTCATGGATTCGAGAAGTCTTTATGAGGAGTCCAGAGAAGCTCCGTGGATTCGGAGTAGTTATCCTCTTGATGAAGATGTTGATTGACCTCATCACGCTCATCACTATGTCACTAACTTACAGAAAGCTTATGATAGGGTCCCTAAAGAATTAATATGATGAGTGTTGGGAGAGAGAAGATTCAAGAGGATATATTATATGATTAAAGATATGTATGTAAGAGCAAAGATAAATTTGAAGACTATTAGTAGAGAGAAAAGTGAGTTTACAATTAATGTACGCGTAGACTAGGGGATGACATTGAGCTGTTCCTTTTTTGCATTCGTTATGGATGAATTCATGAGGCATTTATAGGAAGAGATCGTTGATGTATGTTATTTGTAAATGACATAGTTTTGATTGACTAGACAAGGAATGATGTAAACACAAAGCTAAGTTTATGGAGAGGGGCTTTAAAATTAAAAGATTTAAAATTTTTTGAACTAAAATAGAATATGTGGAGTGTAATTTTAGTAACAATAAAAGTGGGAATGAGAAATTAGTAAAGATTGTTAACTAAGAATTTTTTTCAAGATGAAAACTTTTAGTATCTTGGGTCAATACTTCATGAGAGCTAAAGAATAAGAAGGATGTTTCCCATAAAATTCAAGTGGTGTGGAAGAAATGGAGATGTGCCTCTGAAGTTTTATATTATTATGTACCGCTCAAACTGAAAGAGAAATTTCATAGGATGGCTATAAGACTAGTGATGCTTTATGTGACTGTAGACACTGAAAATTGGCGCCCACGTTGATTTGTATGTTATGTTTTTTATAGTGGGGGTGATTAGACTGATTTGTGGATGTTGGAGTCACCACTAGCCAATTAATCTCAAAATCCCGCAGTCAGCTAGAACCCATGGAATATGTAAGGTTGGAGAAATCTGAAGACTCTCCTACCTTAGATTGACTCCTGGTCTGTGATCTGGGATTCCGGGTAAGGGACCTCGGTTACAAAGAGGGAAGGTGTTAGGCACTTTCTCTGCCCGTACGAATGTACGGTCTCTACTTTGTGTGGTAAAACAATCTCAAGGAATATATGATGTGGTCGAGATAGGACTAGGCGCACACATGAATTTCTTATATAACAAGATCCGAGACTTCAACAAGCTACAGAGCAAACGTCCAACGACGTGTCTAGAAGGTGGATGTGATGATGCTTATGTAAAGAGGTAAGAAAAATGAACTAGATCACTAGGAATTTCTGATGTGACAGGATTTGATATATGGTAAGTCACAGAGCATATGTTCATTAGAGATCTAGAGAAGCAAGGGGTTGAGAAGGGAGTAGATGTCATGATGAATACTTATATATAAAATAAATGGATCTTTAGCTTGATCTTGAGTAGGCTAAGATATGAACCGCACCATGATCAATCCGAACTAGGCTTATGGGGTTAGGAAGGTCGGGATGAGGCTAAGGGGGAGCTAAAAAATCTGAACTTGGAGGCTTAGGAGTACCTCCTCATCCTCACTCTCTTTCCCTCTCCCTCACTTAGATTTTAGGCTATCTCGGTTGTGTGTGAAATGTGAAAGGGAAGAGGGCTATTTATAGCCTTCTCCAATGACATTATTATAATTGGTAGGTAGGTAAGGGGTAAAAGTTGACATGGTAACTTATAATTTGTTGAGGGGAGAGGAATGCCATGTGTCATACTCTCATTGGCTCTTGGTGGTTGGTGAGGTTGGTAAAAATGGTAAATAGGGTGACCTACATGGGTAAATTCATATGAAAGTTAACTTTTGCTTGGTAGGATTGTAAATAGGGTAAACTACAGGGTAAACTTCATATGAAAGTTTACTTTTAACTTGGTAGATGGTAAATAGGGTGAACTAGAGGGGTAATTTCATATGAAAGTTATCTTTTGACTTGGTAGGATGGTAAATAAGGTGAATTAGAGGGGAATTTCATATGAAAGTTAAATTTTAGCTTGGGTGATGGTTTAGGGTTTGAATTAGGGTTTAAGCTAGGGATAGGCTAGGTTTAGGGTTTAGGTTGGGTTTAAAGTTAGGGTTAGGTTTAGGCTGGGATTAGGGTTTAGTTTGGGATATGATCATGGTTCTCGAATTATCTTAGCTTTCTCAAGATACTAGCCTGGGTGGGGTGTCTACAAATGCCCCTCTTTGGCCGAGGTTGCAAGCAACTGAGCGCTAAAGCGAGTGGACACTCCACCCTTTTGGTCAGAAAGGGGTAGTGATTCGAATATGTTGCCTGTCATTGTATCATTACCAGTTGACCGTTTGGAGAAAGATAACTTGCACATATCACGAGGGTTGAAGAAAACGTTGTGATTGTTCCCTGCGTATTTGTTGCGGCTTTACGGGTCATCAATCGTAACCTTTTCATGTTAGATTGTTAATAACATTGGAGGGTAAGTTTGAAAGTAGGGCCTCTATGCGTTGGTGCGAATTTAAGAGGATTTTCATACTGTTTGGTTTGTCATTCCTTTACTACGTAATCACCCCGGGAGTATTTGATCCATTTGATCGTCAAAGTGGTTAGCTGCCCCGCTCGTTGGTGCGGCCTTACGGGGAACTCACTACGCCGACTAAGACTCGATCAAAATTTATGAACATCCTGGACTAGGTATGTGCAAGTAATCTTTTGCCATGCAGTCTGCTGATTTTGATACTTTGGTTACAATGGATTATTGTCACTTTTAAGTTTAATTTTTCTTTCTAGAGATAGACCCAATCATTTCTACTAGCATTCATACGACTGCCCAGATATAGAAATCGGGCTAACCATACATATATCATGTACGGATTTGATCGTCCTTTGAAAAAATCAAAAGAGATTGAATCTTATTTAGCTGTTTACACTGATCGCGACTAGGGAATATGGAGGATTCCTCAGTATACTACGTGCCGCGTACGTTTTTTGAAAGTTTTTGTTTGAAATCTAATCTCTTTGGAACTAGAATCCTTAAAGATTTTATTTGAAAATATTTTTTGATTCTTTTTGAAAAATATCCGTTTGATCTCGTGGGTGAGCGTCGTCGTTTGGTTTTTATTTGCATAAGTTAAGTAAACAGTCGCGTTGCCTCCACTGATGAGTTGGCGGGGCTAACGGTTTTTTAGATATTTTTGAAACATCAGGCTGATCTCCTAGGAAGGCGTCGTCGTCCGATTTTTATTGTACAAGTTAAGTAAATAGTCATGTTGCCTCCATTGATGAGCTGACGGGGCTAACGGTTTTTATTTGAGGTATTTTTGAGATTTTTAAAACATCTATTTGATTTCACAGGAGGTTGTCGTCGTCCAGTTTTTATTGTAGAAGTTAAGTAAACAGTTACGTTGTCTCCATTGATGAGCTGGTGGGGCTAACGATTTTTATTTGAGGTATTTTTGGGATTTTTGAAACATTCGTCCGATTTCACGGGAGGGCGTCGTCGTTCGGTTTTTATTGTACATTTTGGATCGAATAGCCAGATGGCCTCTACTAATGAATTAATGGGGTAATTGGGGAACATGGGCCTGATTTGGGCATGTGGGCCCAGGACCATGGGCCTTGAAATAGGGCTTATGAAGTGAGCCTTGCTTTAGATATGTGGGCTTAGGAAATGGGCTTGAAAACATGGGCCTTGAACCATGGGCCTTTGAACAATGGGCTTGGTGGGCTTTTGACATGTGGATCCCTGACTTTAGCGGCTGCTTATCCTGTAAATGCATGTATGTTTTTTATTTTTTATTTTGTAAAGAAAGAAAAGCGATATATAGAAAGACTTTTTGAAAGGAATGAAAATTTTTGTTTGTGCCAAATTTGTCAGTGTTTGCTTATGTCTGAACTTGTGCTTAGATGATGGAATCGGAACATTGAACTCAGCCTATGTTGAATCCGGTATTCTGAGTTGTTTACCAGGGATCTTGGTTTCCTGAGAGTAGCGTATACCAGGATCATGCCCCTTGGATTTGGGTAAAGTCTGACAGAATTTTGATCTGGGACTTATCTTTTCCTTGTGCTTCTTCACTTTGCTCGTTGCCTTGATTTCTTCTGTACCTACACTTTTTGTTTTCTTTTTGTTTTCTAACCATTTTTTTCCGTAGCGCTTTTTAAGGTTTTCACCACGACTAGCTTTCTCATCATTTTTGCCCATGTCGTCCTTTTAAAATTTCACCCTGTCTCGAGTTTTTACTGTTGCCTGTCCCTTGACAGCCGTGCTTTTTTACCCATAGTGCCTTTTCAGGTTTTCACCAAGTCTGCAACATGCTCGCTGTTTTTATTCGAGGAGTCCTTTCGGGTTTTCGCCTTGCTCGTTTTGTTTAGGCATGTTATTTCACTTTTAATTTTTCTTTTTCTTTTAAAGTAATAGAGGGGGGAGGCTAGACTTCATTCATTGCAGGCTGATTGGTGAGCTACCTGACTTTATCTTCGATCACGATCATAAAGCTGTTGACATTGGGTTAAATTGTCCCGAGGGGAAATGGGTTAGCAACTTGTGTTCTCACTCATTGGGTTCGAATCTTCTTTTCTTTTCTTTTTCTTTTTTCTTCTTTTTTTTTTTCTTTTTTTTTGACTGTGCGCTTTATCCGTCCAATTTTTTTAATTTCTTTATCTTTATCTTTTTTTCTTTTTTTTGAACCCTTTATTTTTTAGAACACTTATTGGAGGGAAGGAATGATGATGGAATGTACCTCAGGATGCTAACCTTTTATCGTTTGACTTTAGCTTTACATTTGTAATTCTTGACATAATCAAGTAGGATTACCCATGTTGTCGGCGTTGATGGGCTCTGGAAGATCTTTGCTCCTAATGATAGTGAGACGAAGGGCACCTCCTGGAAGAACCTTACGGATGATCAGTGGACCATCTCAGGATGGCCTAAAGTTGCCCCCTGGATCTACTAGGCGCAATGATAAGATGTGCATGATTACCATGTTGCTAACCTTTCTTTCAGACTTGTTTATCATTGGTCTTAACGATCGTCGTGTGTTTTATGTCTGCATGATGTAGTTGGTTTGTATCGAGATTACCACCAATCATTTTTCTTGACTTCTCTTTTTCATTCATATCGATGATGTAGGATGTTGTCAGTGCTCGCTTTTTTCTTTCACGAGAATGTACTCATGACCATTGGATGCCTTTGAACACATTCTTTTGATGATGTGCACACCCCATAATGAAGAAAGGCTAGAGTGTTGTCAGGTTATAAAGACTTGAAGCATGCACATGGATCCGTTATGCAATCTTTGAATATTTGAAGCACTTCCTGACATGCTGCAATAGTTTATCTCCATCGTTCATCAATAGGACTCCATTGTGGACTTCAGACATGATCTTGACAGCTTTGCTTGATGGGCTTGACTTCAGGCCTCATAGAAGATGGCGTATGACTAACTCTTCATTCGATCTGGGTAAGGCTTCAGAGGAGAACCCAAAGTTAGATAGCCCCGGGTCTAAGGAATTTTGTCATTGTCTGCTTACATTAAGGAGGCGAAGATCTCTTAAAGTGTACTATTCTAGGGAGCTCAAGGGATACTAAGTTCACAATTTCAAAATTATCCGTGATGACATTGGTCTTTGTTTTGAACTTTCTGAGGGAATTCTCTAGCTCAAGAGTTGGATCATCATTTTCCACATCTTGAGCTTCGTTTAAACCCATGAGTTTGAAGTCTAACTCTAGATTGAAATCATATGAGTTGACTTTAAACTCGGGTGTTGTAACAGACGCATTTGACACATTATCGCTTATGAGTTTTAAAAGATTTTCTATTATTTTTGTGTTTTGAGAATTTTCTGATTTTTTGGATTTTGGCAAATATATGAATTTTTGGTATTTTTACAAGTATGTGAATTTTTTTGGCATTTCAAAAATATCTAGTGTTTTTGGCTTTTGAAAAATTATTTTGACAAGTGTCTGATTTTTTTGGCATTTGACACATTATATGAGTTGAAGTCTAACTCATAGATTGAAATCATATGAGTTGACTTTAAACCCATGAGTTTGAAGTCTAACTCTAGATTGAAATCATATGAGTTGACTTTAAACTCGGGTGTTGTAACAGACGCATTTGACACATTATCGCTTATGAGTTTTAAAAGATTTTCTATTATTTTTGTGTTTTGAGAATTTTCTGATTTTTTGGATTTTGGCAAATATATGAATTTTTGGTATTTTTACATGTGAATTTTTTTGGCATTTCAAAAATATCTAGTGTTTTTGGCTTTTGAAAAATTATTTTGACAAGTGTCTGATTTTTTTGGCATTTCAAAAAAATATCTAATGTTTTTGGCTTTTTAAAATTTTTTGATTTTTTTGTTTAATTTTTAGAGAAAGAAGGTAATGTCAACCAGAGATTGCCTGATTTGGCTCGAGGAGTCAAATTCCATTTTCTTTTAGTGTACTGTCTTGGGGATCGTGAACCAACTATTGCCCTGCACTCCCTCCCCTTAGGAGGTAGGGCTAGACAGATCAGTATGTGGGCCCTCATTGTTATACCCAAATATCGTGATGAGTTTGGGATTGGGTTCTGAGTTGGTGTGGATGCTACTTTTTTCAGCTCATCCCAGATGCATTGTGATCCTTCGGATTCTTTCAGCTCGGGTGGGATCCAGATTATGGTCCAGTCAATTAGAGGCAATTCTTGCCCCTTGCCCGAGTCATTTTCAAATAGCTTGGTTAGGTTCATTCCGCTCATTTAATCCCCCATAATGGATCTCGATTTTCCAATCAGATGGATGATCCCTTCTCTGATGGATCTGATTGATGTGTGGATGAAGGATCGTCATCCTCTTGCCGACTTTTCCCTCCTTCGATCCATTTGTGCTTTGGTACCTCACCTATAGGAGGCTGATATCCCAGTTCTATCATGCTTGCATTTTCTTGATGCTGATAACAAAAATGTTGGTGCTCGACTGAAGGGAGGACATAGTTTGATCCGATGAGATGTAAGACCCGTATCCTAGTCCGTACTGTTCCAATAACTCCCGCGATCTTTCCCGTTGAATTCCTACAATCCGTGACCTATAATCGACGTTTGCGCACGACCCTAAGTCGTTTCCTGTAGATTTGAGTCGGCTTAATCAAAGACTTGTACTATTGCGATCGCATCGTTGTCTCATTCCAACACCGCGACTTGCGCACCGATCCAATACCCTGGTAGGGAGGTGTGGGCCGGCGTTTATTTCGAAGAAAATGCCTCGCATTTGCAATCCTAAGAGAATCTCTACAACATGTTAAATCAATCCCATCAATCATCTCTTGTCAAATACAAAATACCCAACTTCCTTTCTCCACAAGTCAAGCAAACCCCAAAGTCAACCAATCTCTTACCTTACCCATCACTCACCTCACCCATCACTCACCTCACATCCGTCACTCATATCTCTCTTACAACCACCACATCTCTTTCTTTCTCAAATTTCAAGCAACAATTCCAAGAGAGAAAAGAGGTGGACATCCATGCATTTCTAGGGAGAGAAGTGATTTTTGTGGCCCACCTTTCCATCCCAAGATCTCTCATCCTGGCCATCTATTTCTCATCTCCACCATCAAAGTGAAGCACAAGGATACCGGCGTTCCAACGGACCAAGAAGATCAAGTGGTGGGGTGCTTCTATAGGCTAGTTTTCTTTTTTTTTTTTATGATGGGCCAATTGAGGCCTACCGATCAATGGTACGGATCTCACTTTGGACCCTAAGATGTGGCCGATGGCCCATCTTGATCATCAATATCATTCCATGATAGGGCCATTCTCCATGGATCAGATCATGATGTTTACCTTCCTAGTTTGTATATGGGTCATCTAGACCATCTATTTTTGTGGAGAAGGGATCTCCACCGTTGGATTTCAATTTTATGGGACCCACTTGATTTATATTGTAGATCATGGAAGGGAGGGCCCATAGTGCCGGGGTCCCTCCATCACGCGTGACCCACTCTCTATCTCTCTCTCCCTCTCTATGTCATTTTTTTTATGTGATCATGACATGGTTGTGTGGCCCACTTGGATGGACCCCACCATGAAGTTAGTATTTTATCCAAGCAGTCTATGAATGGGGCCCACCTCGTATGTGTTACACCACACCGTACATCATGTGGTGGCCCACATGAGCAAGCCCACCTTCACATGGACAGACCGTCCAACGTCCCTGGACGCTGGACGTGGGTTGAGAAAAACACAAATATAGGCTTATTTTCTTTACCTTTGGGGAGGGCCACTCATATAGGCCCCACCTTGATGTATGTATTCAATCCACGCTGTCCATCCTTTTCCTCAGACCATTTTAGGCTTTGAGCCAAAAAATGGGGCTAATCCGACCTTATGGTGGGCCATAGCATAGGAAATGGTGGTTTTCACCGTTAAAAATCCTTATAGTGTGTCGACACCCCCAAAATATATTGAATATTGGGCTTGTTTGGCTTATCTCGAGATATAGGAACTAATGGGTGGGGTGGATTAATACGATGCGGGCCCTACATGTGAAAAACTGCAGAAAAAACCACAATTTTTTTAAAAAATAAAATAAAAAGAAGGCAGTTGCTGCTGCTGCCAGAGGCGCAGGCAGCGCCTGCGCATGTAGGCGGGCAGATAGGGGCCCACGACTCCACATGTGGACCCCACCTTGATGTTTATTTACCATCTAACCCGTTCATGAGGTGGGCCACCTCCAAATTTCAACCCCATCTGGAGCTCAGGTGGCCCACATCATAAGAAATAGTGGGATTGAACGTATACCATTGAAACATTTTTCTAGGCCACAGAAGTTTCAGATTAATATCAAATTTGTTTTTCCTCCTCATCCAGGTCTATGTGACCCTATCAACAGTTTGGATGTAAAATAAATGTTATGGTGGGCCCCACGTGGGACCCTCAATAATGTGTTTTATTACCACCGTCCGTCCTTCCTCCTCATCTAGGTCTGTGTGATCCTATCAACAGTTTGGATGTAAAATAAATGTTATGGTGGGCCCCACGTGGGACCCTTAATAATATATGTGTTTTATAACCACCGTCCGGACGGACGGTGGAGGCCACAGTGATGTATGTATTTTCCATGCCGTCCAACCATTTTGTTTTTGGCTGCTAGATGGCTGTTGGGACCCACCATGATGCACGTGCTGCATCCCATCCCTCTAACCATTTTGAAAACTCATTTTAGTGCATGAGATAAAGAATGAGGCAGATCTAAAGTTTAAATGGACCCCACCATCTAAAGTAGTGGTCAATGACGGCCACCGTTCAAAAATCTCTAAGGGGCCATGGTATCTCCCCAATAAGTTGATATTTCCATCTATCCCCGTGTGAATTTATGATTAGGTTGGATGGGGAACATATTTTATGGTGGGCCTTAGGAATTTTAATGGTGGAAATCATTACCATCACTTATGTTTGGCGTGACCCATTTTGTATGCATGGGGCCCAATTAGTGTGGCTCATTTAATATATATATATATATATATATATATATATATATATATATATATATATATATATATATATATATATATATATATATATATATATAAGGCTATGGGATTAGGCCCATTTGACATATATAAGGCCTATGGGATTAGGCCCATTTTGATATATTCTAAGGCCTATGGGTTAAGGCCCATTGTGATGTATTAGGGCCCATGGGTTGAGGCCCACTATACTGTATTAGGGTCCGTGAGTTAAGGCCCATTGTGATGTACTCTAAGGCCCATGGGTTATGGCTCATTGCAATGTATATAAGGCCCATTGGTGCGGCCCATGGATGTGGCCCACTTGATAAATAGAAGACCCATGTGATGCGGCCCATTTGATGTATCTAAGGCCCATGGGTCGAGGCCCAATGGGATGTCCTTAGGGTTCATTGCAATGTGTGATGCCTCCTTGGGTTGTGTAATGATGTTTTTTGGCGGGCCATGCCTTGGGAGCAATGTTGGTTTGACGTCCACATTGTGAGGTAATGTTGGTTAAACGTCCACATTACGACTCTCCCTATGGCCCATTGATAGGCCCATACTAGTTGTGTGTAGGCCATGTAGGTCCATCTGCATTGTAAGGATAGTTCATTATTTTATAACATGCCTAGTATAACTCCATGAGTCATGACCATACGCATCATTTGTATGCTTGATATGAGTGGTGATTGATCATAGCATATGCCATTGGGCAAACCATTTACGGGACTCCTTCTGAGACGGAGTGCCCCGTAGTATTGTGCTGTATACGCAGGATTGCTGCATGACTGTACGGTGTGTGTTCACTCCCCAAGTACAGGGTTGTGATGTAGTAATAAACTCGGTAAGACCGAGGTCGAATCCCAAGGGACTGATACCTGTACGTTATTTGAAACTAACTAAAACTATAACTAGAATAAGATAAAATCTAAATTGAATATAATTGAAGAATAATAGTGAAATAATAATCTAAAATTAAAAGAATTCAGAGGTAGGAAACTAGGGATTCAGAGGATCCACTTGTAGAGATCAGAGAGATCTTATGCCTGTTCAAGAATCATGGAAATTAAACTGAACTGCCGTTGATATAGTTTTCAAGAGATGAAAGGTATATGAATTAGAATGGATTCCATCACCAAACCATGCCCAGGAGACAAAGAAAACAACAGAATTAAACTAATTACCAACCAATCAATATGCTGTGAAGGTTAGGAAGGGTACCGTCATCCGATCATACCCAGGAGACGATGGTGAACAACAGGGCTTCTTGACGTCATAAACATAAAAAGAAAAGGAACATGCTCAAAGCCATCGCAGACCTATTATAATTTTAGTCACAACAAACCATTAAAAACTAAAAATATTCCCATAATTAACTAAAATCAAATATCAATTCAGGATAAACAAAAGGTATAAAATAATCCTCCCATCACACTACAAGCTTCACCTCTTAGCCCTAACTAAGAGGTTTTAGCCTAGCCGCATGATTATGCTAAATCCCTTAACATAATAATAAAATAAAAGGAAAAAAACTACAAACTCTACTCTCTCTCTTGTGCACGTCTAGCCCCAAGCCAAGATTCTTCTCATGCCCTCTCTTTCTCTCTTTTTATAGGCAGCAAAGGTAGTGGAATGCTGTCCTTACTAGAGTCGATGACTCCTTATGCACACAACAATAAAAAGAACGCAAACTATCTTGCATTTGGAAAGCTATTCGGGATAGTGAAGCGTAAAACTTTTTGCTTTTTCCTCCATGGCTAGGGTACAGACCCCCCTCTAATTCTTTTGGATGGTCTGGATCACCCAAAAATCAACGATCGTGACCCACTACTCCTCGCAAATCCCGGACGCTCCAGACGCGGATCTTGATTTCAAACCAGCGTTGAGATGCTCGGTGAGCCCCATAGTGATGTTTTCTGATAAATCTGACCCATTCATTGGATTTCTGCTAAAAAATAATCCGAGAAAGGGTAATTTTGGTAGGTTCCGGTGTGGCCCACTATACCAACTCAACTCACTGTCCATCCTGCGTTTACATGCAATCTGCCTGTGTGGCGTGCATGAGACAAAATAAAACACATAGGTGAGGGTCACTCCTACCCTCTGGATACCGCGGACGGTCCTGATCATCATAATGGATGATGGGTGAGGCCTGCTGAAGGAGACCAGCGGACGTTGGTGCGTCCACTGCTTCCTTACGCAGGAAGGAGACGGGTCTCCTTCCTTTGACCGGCTGACCCAGTCCAGTGCAGCTCGTGTGTATGTGCACTGGATGCACGCACACCCTCATTTGGGGTCCACTGTGATGTTCATGAGAAATCCATTCCGTCCATTCATTTCCTTAACTCATTTAATGACTGGAGACCAAAATTGAAGCAGATCCAGATATCAGGGCGGCCCAAATTTTGATAATTCATGGGCTGATCTATTTGTTGCGATACTTCTACAATGATCTAATGACTGAAATTTGACGTGTACGGTTAATTTATGGCCCTCAAACCATGTATAAATTTTCGAGCCGAACGAACACTGGGAACCCTGTGATCTTGCATTCTGGATGATTTTCGGGCCTGTTTAAAGTGAGTAGCGTGATTTTCTCAAATCTCTGGTGTGAAAATCCATCGATCTTAGTCCCCTAGAGTCCGTCCCTTACCCCGAGAGTTAATTTAATTCTTTTAGCACCATGTTTCGGTCCAAGCTCCTAAACACACATTGCATAAAAAATATGGTTAAATTGAGTCGTTAAATAGTACCATGTTCATAAATCCAGGCAATAACTGGGGCCTAATATGTAATATTTGACCATCAACAGTGTGACTCATGCATCTCGCATACATGTGACTTGATCACTGCACGCCCTAGCGACATCAGGGCCGTGGCTCTACAGACACATCTGGATGGCCGTATCGGATATCGAAAATACTTGGTTCTAACATTGTGGGCACTTAGGATGTCCTTGGGTGAAAGTTTCAGAATTTTTTTGGTACCAAGAGTTGCTCCAACGTCTAGACTGAGTGAAAACATGAGCGCCCGAGTGTCGAACACCAGCAGGCCACGTCTCCCACTGTGTCGTAGTCGGTTGGAAGGGGGTGTGGCCTTATTCAACTGAGTGAGGGGGCTATAAGCTAGACTGAGTTTGACCAGCTCGTAAATGAGTCCGCTATCGACGAGCTAGGTAGGTATTAACAGACTACTGGTCAGGCGAATAGTGAGGTCTATTCCGCTTGCTTGACTATGCAGCTAGGGAGGAGGCAGTCAGTGCGAAGTATATTAGACCCCGGTGATATCCAGATGAGAACTGTACTGATATGTATACTTGATGAGTACTGGCTTGCTTAGATTGCATTTCGCATATGACATTTGGCTATGTAAGCCTCGCATTGTATCAGTGTGGCCGATAGCATTCATGTCTCGCATCGCATGGCCTTGGTATGGCCAATAGCATTCATGCCTTACATCACATAGCCTTGGTACGATTGGTTTTATTCATGGACTTACTGCATACTTTCACATTACTCTGATATTGTATACTTGGCGTTTGCCTTGCGCACACACTTATACCACCTCCTAAGTTTTTATAAGCTTATGCACGATCGTTGTGTGCAGGTAGTGTTGGATAGCAATAGCGTTGAGGTAGGAGTGCACATCTGACTATTTTGGAGCTTTTTGATCACCTGTATTTCTCTTTCCGCATTGTACTTAAAGTTTTTGATATAGTGGATATGTGGTGATGTTGTTTTGTGACTTGGTTATGCTTGTGGTTATGCTCTATTACAAAAAAAATTTATTCTAAAAATCCTCCTTGTAGGATCCCAGGATCGAAATCTTGCATATGATTTTCAGGAGTCGAGAATGGGGCACTAAGGAGGCTGTCGGTACCGTATTCGGCGATCAAAAATTTTGTGAGCCCATTTTTTGAGTTTGGTGCGTGACATGGGACATCTAAGAGGCATGCAATTCACAGTCTCAAATTGGAGACTATAGTATGAGATATCCTCATCGGAGCATTGTATGTCTATGTTCGAAAAATCTAGCTCTTGATGGTTGACTGCTTCAATTGGAAAGATTTATTCGGGATCATCTAGAATGGTCAGCACCTTGTCTTCAAAAATATATTTGACCTTTTAGTGAAGATTCAAAGAGAGAGCCTTGACTCTATATATCCAAGACCGATTAGCGAGGAGATGAAATGAAACTGTGATGTCAAAGACCTGAAAAGTGATGGTTAATGTTTTGGGGCTTATCAGAATCTTGACTTCAATATCTTCCTCGACTTGTTTCCTAGAGGCGGGGACCAACCATTCTAGACTATTCTCTTGAAGGATTGAAGACTGAGTAGAGCTAGGCAAATCCCTTTGAGTAGCAAAATGTCCTTCTTGAAAAGTTACCACATGATTGAAACTGAGCCCTGATTTTACTAGGGCATGTGGTATGTTGATCGGGGAAGGAGATTTTTCTTGGAGCATGACAGTTGGAGCAAGGGTCGGATAGGTAGATGGTGCACCTTGCGAGATAAAGGATGTATGGATTGGATTAATTGGGGGTGGCTCTGAGGGCGCTGAGATTGGACTGGATGGAGATGCCCCTTGTATATTTAAGAGCGAAGAAATTGGACTGACAGGATGCACCCCTTGTAGACTTGGGGGCATGGAGACTGGACCAGCTGGAGATGCCCCTTGCATATTTAAGAGCGAAGAGATTGGACTGACAGGGTGTTCCCCTTATAGACTTGGGGGTATTGTTGTTGGGCTGGCAGTGATTGAATGGATGCATTGGACTGGATTGACCGGGGGTGGCTCTCATTGACTGATATTGTTAGTAGGGGTTCCTGATGAACTGGGGCATACTTAATACAGTGGCAGGGGATTCTGGAGGGTGTAATTAGTGGTGGCAACAGTGGGAGAGGTAATCACAATCATTTGGTTTTCAATCAGATCTTGGACCACATATTTCAGTGCGAAACAACAGTCCGTTGTGTGGCCTTGGGATTGGTGGTATGCACAGTACTCATTCTCATTATAATTTGGTGGCAGAGGATTTGGGCGGAGCCTAGGCAGTAGTGGTGTAAGTATTTTCCTTTAGACTAGCGTGGCTAGTATTTCACTGTAAATTTGGGCTATCGGTGTAAACTTCTTAGGTTCTCGGGCCATCCTCATCTGCTGACCATGATTGGGATAATGAGGAATCTCCCTTTGCTACTATTGTTGTCATTGTCCCTCTTAAGGAGTGAATTGAGCACCTTGGGTAGAGGCGACAAGATTGTCTTCTTCTGTTGGATGGAGGTCATGAACACTTCTGTTACCATTCTCGTATCTAGTAAGTCTTTCTTCCACTATTCGTTATACTGGGGAGGCCTGATGAGGCCACCAGGGGGAGATTGTCCCAGCCCTTATTCCAGCTTCAACTTGTTCCCCAGTGCAGATGAGTTGGGTAAAGTTGACATATGGATACAAGACAAGGTATCCAGAGATACTCGGATTTACCGAGTGGATAATCATGTAGATTTATTCCTCATCATCAATGGTTGTTTTCATTCTAGCGACCATTGCCTGCTACCGTCCAACATAAGTTGATAATGACTCATCATTCCTTTACCTTAAGGCAACAAGATCTGCCCTTTTGGGCACTACATTAAGATTGAAAGCTTGGGAAAGTTGTTCCCAACTTTTAATTCAATGGTAGTTTAATGATGTGTACAAATCTAACACATCGCCTTTCAAGGATTTTTGAAACAAACAGATTAATGCTCCGTCATTACCTGCCAGAGTATTAAGCTCTCCACAAAATACTCTTAAATAGTCCATAGGACACCTCGTACCATCATACCTTTTGAATTTTGGTACCTCAAAGTTTTAAGGTACTATTGCATCAGGGAAGGGACAAAGATCCCTTAACTTGGTGGATGGGAGATCCACTCCTTGTTGCCTCTGGAGTTGATTTTGCCATTTATAAATGCTCTCGTAGTTCCTCGATTTTAGACTTACCTTGTGACAGATATCTTGCCCCTTACTCTAGGGCTTGCGCCGCTTCCTCTTCATATGAATCGAGAATGAGAGGTTGTTGAAAAGAAGATAGACTCCCGATGATGGGAGGTAGTTGAAGTTGAACGCCACTCCCTTTCGAAGGAGGTTATGATGTTCAGAAATGGCTCTCGCCTGGGGTATCTGCCAATTCTGGAATGTTACTCCCGTTAGGAGATGAGTTGGACTCAAAATTGCCCCCCTTCATCGACATCCGCCAGTTCTTGTCCGTGGTTCCCGTTAGGGGGAACCTATGTTGTAACTTGATTTTTGTGATGTGCTGAGTAGAGATGTGTGGGAGGGTTGCTCCCGTTTGCTGGTTGCTGTTGATCTTCTGCTGACTCTTCTGCGAGAGAGAGTACGGGATCTGCTAGAGGAATCAGGGAGAAGGTGAAAGGAGTTTGAGGGATTGAACTGTTTTGTACATTAGTCTGGGTTGTCTGTGTATTCGATGTGACACTTGGCACTAAGTGAAGTAGTAACTCTTGTATCGTTCGAAGTAGTAGCTCTTACGTGGTTGTATTGGCCTGTGGGTTTGTTGGAGCTACTGGTAGCAACGTGGGTGTTAGTGTAGGTGCGGGTGCCTAAAGATGTTTTCTTTTTATTTCTATATAAATGCAGTGATGATGTCCCCTAAGATTAAAGTATCACACACTTTTGAGTCGGGCCTCAGCTAGTGTGAGCTAGCAGCTCCCCAGTGGAGTCATCATTCTGTAGATACTGAAAATCGGTGCCCACGCTGATTTGTATGTTGTGTTTTTAATGGTAGGAGTGATTATGTTAGGCACCATCTCTGCTCGTACGAATGTACGGTCTTTAATTTGTGTGGTAAAACAATCTTAAGGGATGTATGATGTGGTCGAGATAAGACTAGGCACACACATGGATTTTTGATGCAGCAATATCGAAGATTTTTGCAAGCCACAGAGCATACGTCCAACGACGTGTCTAGAAGGTGGATGTGATGGTGCTTATGCAAAGAGGTAAGAAAAATGGACTAAATCACTAAAAATTTCTAATGTGACAGGATCTGATGTATGACAAGTCACAGAGCATACGTTCACTAGAGATCTAGAGAAGAAAGAGGGTTGAGAAGGGAATAGATGTCATGATGAATGCTTGTATATAAAATGAATGAATTTTGGCTCCATCTTGAGTAGGTTAAGAGATGGACTGCACCATGATCAATTCGGACTAGGCTTGTGGGTTAGGAAGGTTGGGATGAGGTTAAGGGAGAGCTAAAAAATATGAACTTGGAGGCTTAGGAGCACCTCCTCACCCTCACTCTCTTCCTCTCTCTCTCTCCCTCTCCCTCACTTGGATTTTAGGCTCTCTTGGTTGTGTGTGAAATGTGAAGGGGGAGATGGCTATTTATAGCCTTCTCCAATGACATTATTGTAATTGGTAAGTAGGTAAGGGGTAAAAGTTGATATGGTAACTTGTGATTGGCTAAGGGGAGAGGAATGCCATGTGACATGCTCTCATTGGCTCTTAGTGGTTGGTGAGGTTGGTAAAAATGGTAAATAGGGTGACCTATAGGGGTAAATCCATATGAAAGTTGACTTTTGTTTGGTAGGATTGTAAATAGGGTGAACTACAAGGGTAATTTCATATGAAAGTTGACTTTTGGCTTGGTAGGATGGTAAATAGGGTGAATTAGAGGGGTAATTCAATATGAAAGTTGACTTTTGGCTTAGTAGGATGGTAAATAGAGTAAACTAGAGGGGTAATTTCATGTGAAAGTTGACTTTTGGCTTGGGTGATGGTTTAAGGTTTGGATTAGGGTTTAAGTTAGGGATAGGCTAGGTTTAGGGTTTAGGCTAAGGTTTGGATTAGGGTTAGGTTTAAGCTAGGATTAGGGTTTGGTTTAGGATATAATCATGGTTCTCGGATTGTCTTAGCTTTCTCAAGATACTAGCCTAGGTGGGTGTCTACAGTGACAAAATATTGGGTAATTAAAATAACGCGCTCATAAGATGAGTATAGATAAAATGAGAATGTTGAGATGAATATGTGGAAAAACAAGTAATAATAGAATTAGAAATAAATACATTCTAGAGAATTTTGGAGTACCACCAATAGATAACAAGATAAGGGAAAATAGACATAGATGGTTTAATCATGTTCGATGGAGACCAAAGACCACACAGGTTAGGAGTCAATTTTTATAAGTTTAAGACTAAAAGGGTAGGAGAAGGCCCAGTATGACTGGGGTGGATGTATAAAGAAAAGAATTAATAACTTACGGTCTAACTGAAGTTATGAACGTTGATAAGTAGAATAGTAACAAAAGGGTCCATGTAGCTAACCCCAAATAGTTGGGATAAGGCTTAAATGATGATGGTGTTGATGGATATTTTCATTTTTTAACTATCCAATAAATGTCAACTAGTTTGATCTTTAGGAAATAAAAAAGCTTAATTTTTTGGTTTATGAAACATCTAAATTGCTACAAATAATTTGAGTAATTTTAATTAATCATTCCATAAATGCAATTTTCGATGAATTTCTAAGTATATTTGTTTATTGTTCATTATTCTTTGTTAGAGTATTGAAGTTTTTTTTATTTCTTAGGAGTATTGTGTCAAATGTTATTCTTGTCAAACTTTTGGCCTAGAAATTTCTTGGGAGATTTAAAATTTTGAGGTTTTTTCTCGAGATGTTATTAAGAAAATCTCATTGAAAATAAAATATTTAGAAATATTTGTTGTAAATTTCAATTAGTTTTAAAATTTAAATATATTTATATAAAAATTCCTTCAATTTTTTTAATTCAAAATTCCTTCAATTTTTTATTCATTAATTTTAAATTATATTGTAATATTAGCTTAATAAAACTATGATAAAAGCATGATATTTTAAAAGGGAATGTCACAGGTCCAACCGGTGCTCCCAAGTTTGGATTCGCCTAGTAGATAACTATCACCCTAGTTATGATTCACCTGGTAGATAACTTCCAAACTCAGTAGATAACTGCCACCCAAATTAGGATTCACCCATCGAAAAGTTCTAAACTGTTAAGCAAATGTGACATCCAATCCTTCTAATAAATGGACCGCATAATAGAATTACCTAATGCAAAAATCAACCTTATATTGGTAGACATTAAAAAAAAATCATTGGGTATACATTGTTCTTTATATTGTGGACCATCTAATGAGCGGATAAGGCTGATATTTACAAAGGTTATCCATGATAGGGCGAACCTATTGGACAAGTTGACTGACTTTTACACCATCCTTAATGATTTAGAGTTTGGAATCTTTTTCTTTTATTTATTTATCTATTATTATTATTATTATTATTATTATTATTATTATTATTATTATTATTTTACACATGCACCTACCCACATGCAGCTCACACACACCCCACATGGGCACTCGAACACGTGACTTTAATGTTGAAATGTAGTATGTCTATGTAACATCTCGGATTTCAAAACTCAAGTTGAGTACTTATTTTCTGAAATCTCGAGTGTTAACCTTTGAAGATAGCACACATTTCAATATGTAAATTTTTTTCTTTTATAAGTGAGCATTGCTGCAGAAGAGTAACAAATTAAGCATAAAAGAAAAGTCTGAATATATATTCAAAATATATAAGTGACTGCCCCATGAGGCTTATAAAAACCAATGTCTCATTACTAACAAATATAGGAAATAAATAATTTAACATATGAAAGAAAATAAAATGCAACTAGACTTGAGTTGCAAGATCGCACTACTTCTCTTAGAGCAGATACAAACATACATCCTTGATATCTGTATCATACTCCTTATCAGTCTAAACATAAGCATCATTTAGATCAGCTACACCATCTAGACGATTGTATATTTCAAAGTGTGAGTGATCAGCTCAGTGAGAATTTTCTTCAAGATTACACACCATCACATTATCCAAATATAGATTTAAACAAAAACATGCAAAAAAAATTACGACGCAATCTTATTTAAATACATGGATGCATGAATGCACATCAACGTGGGGAAGCTCATTTATTTGAATTTATGGTAAAACCCACGAGTGAGGCGAAATTCACACGTAATCTCAAGTGGCCAGTCACTAACGAAAGTATAACAAGTACATGCTTAAGTGACAACTCCCACAAGATTGGACATTCATACAATGCACTAGTCTTTCCAAATAGTCGACCAGGCACCGAATAATACCTGCATGCTATGAAATGCATGATTAATTCAACCATTATTAGTCTAATTACAAACAACCATTTAAAGAAATTTTAAAAGGTTACTATTGGGGGATCGTCACCCATCATAGGTTGATAACTCGGGCATAGTGTCTCATACCACCATTTTCAGCTCATGAGACTCCAACAACTAGGATATTTAATGGTAACCTCTTCACCTAGTGGCCACTCATAATTCAATAAGTGAAACTTTCTATCACAAGGTTATACAAAAATAGTCCATCAAAGCCACATAGGGCAAATAATCCATCAAAGCCACATAGGAAAAATAGTCTATTTAAGGATGCGATAAAAATGGAATATCTCCAAAAGCCTCATAGGCAAAAATGATCCACATGATGAGAAGTCTACAACAAAATTCTATTTAATCAATTAGAAAAAATGGCCACTAGTTTGAGGGACCATTGTAATCACAATCATTCAAGTTTACATCCCAATTATGGATATACATATATAAGTGGACTTTTCTACTAATTGATGTGGTAATTCAAGCTTCATAAATAATCCACACATATGAGAAGATATTCATGTACAACATTTTTAAAAATTTTTAAATTTTGTTAGCTTCTTCTTATTTATTTATTTATTTTTATTTTTATTTTTTTAACGCATGCACACACACACCCCACACACTCACGCTGGTGGAATTTCACCACCTATGGGTACTCGAACCCTTGACCGGGAGTTGAAACTCCTGAGAGTCTACCATCGTCAGTACGCGCTTCATTGTTAGCCACCCTCACTAGGTAATCAATATCAAGACCTCAATGTTGAAACGAGGTATCTTCACTTAGCCTACCACTTGACCTATAGATCAGGGTGTTATTCATGTACAACATGTAAGTGTTTATACTAAATAAATGTTGAGCATATAATTTGATGATCTATTCCTAACTAACACAAGTAATCATGAAATAAAACTATCAATTATCATTTAACATTAAAAGAAAAATTATCACTTAAACTAACATGAAAGTGGAAAGCCTAAGGGGAAAAGTCACCTTACGAATCTAATTACTTACTAGTGCCGCTAGGAGGTGCATGCGCCCTTAGGATTGAATCCTACCATGAATTATGAAATTGTACGATTAGATCCAAGTTCTACACCATATTTATAATTAAGATCATAATATAAGGTTTGGATTACCTAAATTTAGGGTTTCATCCTGAAATCTAAGTCTAGGCTTAGATTTTTGGATTTAAACTCTAATTGATGTACAATTAATCATAATGTTAATAATATTAATAATTATAAAATAATAATAATAATAATATTATTATTATTATTAATATTATTAAAAATAATAATAATAATTAATATTAACTAACATGATAATAATAATAATAGTAATAATCATTATAATAACAAAGATGGTAATAAATAGCGTAATCTAATATTAATGATAATATTTAAGAACGATAAATAAAAATACTAATATCTAACAATTATAATTTTTATAATAATTAATATTATCATAAATAATCTACTAATGCAAATCATATCTAATAATAATAATAGTAGCAACAATGATAATAATAATTCAAAACAAATTTAGTTTGAGAAGAAATGTTGACTCACCTATTCATTGAGTTGACTCAGCTCAACTTGGATCCATCTCGATCTTGAATCGATCTTGACTTAGATTTGATGAGATACGACCCTCCTAACAAAGCTTCTGATGCTGAAGAAGTGGATAGATCTGATGCATATCTCCTCTAAACTGGACTCAGTAGATCCCACCAAGTCAACTCAGCAGTTACTCATGTAAGGTAGTGGTGAATGGGATTAACACAGCTCGGATCCAAACTGAGTTTCCATGAAGTTGGTCGAGATTGCAGTAGTTACTGGACCAGGCTCCAATCACCGCTCGGCCTACTAAATCGAAAATGCCCCCAAAACGAATCAGACTCAGGTTAAACTCAGATTGACTTGCCAAGTTGACTCAATGACTCACTCTCCTTCCTTCTCCATTCTTATCCTTTCTTCTTTCTTTATGGACTTCTCCATTCGAAGACACATAAGAGAAATGCTCACATCATAAAATATCACCACATGTTATAACATTTATATTGGATTGGACCAGCTAAAGTTGATATTGCTGCTCACATCCAACTTGCATACTAGAGAAGTTATCATTTGCTTGTGCATAAATATTGCCAACCTATCATATGCATGAGATATGCACCCCATCCAATATGTTGGCCCCACTATGAGGATTAACTTTGGCAAATATCAGCCCCATCCGCTCATCAGGTGTGCCACACAAAATAAATAATGATATTTGCAAAAGGCGATCCTCATGGTGGGACCAACCTATTAGACCAGTTAAATATTTCATGCATCTGACATGTTGGAAGTTTTGGACCAGTTGGATTTGATCATTTGTCCTAATATTAATTTGGTACTAAAACATTACAAATTCATAACATGACATCATAAAGTTATCACCTACAACTAGATGTAGGTTAACTGCACCTACGACCCATTTTTACAAGCATCCCACTTTAAATATACGGTACTTTTAAGGGAAAACATAGAAATAAGAAAATTTTAGAGGCATAAGCACCTGTCGTGAAATGTCTCCTTATGTTTTGCTCGGCCACGTGGAGCCCTGATCATCAGATATGTATTCCTCAACCCGCTAGCACTTTTACAAGTTAGCTTTGTACTAAACTTGGAGGGGTCATAATCTCTTGAGGTCCGGGAGACGTCCCGCTTTAAATATATGGTACTTTTAAGGGCAAATATGGAAATAAGAAAATTCCACAGGTATAAGCATCTGTTTTGAAATCTCTCCTTATGTTTTGTTTGGCCACGTGGATCTTGATCATCAAATATGTATTGTGCATCCAGCTAGCACTTTTACAAGTTGGCTTCGTACTAAACTTGTTTTGAAATCTCTCCTTACATTTTGTTTGGCCATGTGGAGCCCTGATCATCAGATATGTATTGTTCATCCAGCTAGTACTTTTACAAGTTGGCTTCGTACTAAACTTGGAGGGGTCACAATCTCTTGAGGTCTGGGAGACGTCCCACTTTAAATATATGGTACTTTTAAGGGCAAACATGGAAATAAGAAAATTCCAAAGGTATAAGCATCTGTTTTGAAATCTCTCCTTACGTTTTGTTTCGCCACGTGGAGCCCTGATCATCAGCTATGTATTGTTCATCCAGCTAGCACTTTTACAAGTTGGCTTCGTACTAAAGTTGTTGCGGTCACAATCACTTGGGTTTGGAAGTATAGCCTCATGAAAGATAATTTTATAATTTCACATGGTATTTTATGTAAATCTTAATTTATTTGGACTAATATATATTCTATCAGGAGAGAGAGGGAGAGCACCATGATTGTACTCAGAACTGGTTTATTTTTTATTGCGTTCTGGGAAGAAGGGCCTTTGGGTGTATTTGGTATGATTTCAATCTCCGGAAATATAGTGAATTTGCTAACTCACATCAATTAGCACGGATTAAGCTCCCAAACGGTCAGTATCGTGGCCTAGCCAAATGTATTTCCTTCTTTTTATTTTCTACATCCGTGGACATGTACATTCAACATCAAGTGGGTTGGATGTTTCAACACTAAAATCATGCGATCAAATGCCCATGTGATGTGTGTGTGTGTGTGTGTGTGTGTGTGTGTGTGTGTGTGTGTGTGTGTGTGTGTGTGTGTGTGTGTGTGTGTGTGTATGGTGTGTGTGTATGGTGTGGGTGTTGAGATTTTATCTCGTCTAATCAAGGATTGTATAGGTGTAAGATTCTATATTTGTTCCTTGAATTAGGATAATTGTTTCCTGTAATTAGTTTCCAAATTTCCTTGTATATTTAGTTTTCTATTTTTGTATAGGTTTGTATCCTATAAACTGTATCATTCCCATTCAATCAATACAATGCAAATATCATTCTAAAAGTAAACATGGTATCAGAGCGTGGTTTGAAAACCTCTGCCTCTGACATTTTCTTATAAACCTCTGCCATTATTATTATTATTTTTTCCTTTCCAGTGAATAAAGATGAGTGAAAAAAATATTGAATCGTCTGGGATGAAATCAGTTCTTGTTATTGTTCAATCTGAGGATGTTTTTAATGCAGAAATCATTCTCACTGAATCAAATTATGACGTTTGGTCCCAGCTGATGGAGATGCATATTGCTGAAAGGGAGAAACTCTCCTATATTCGTGGCAAGACGAAGCCACCTGCAGAGACGGAAGATGGATATGAAAAGTGGTATGCTGAAAATTAGAAAGCGAAGAGGTGGCTGTTGATGTCCATGACTCTAGAAATTATGAAGCGTTACCTACGCTTACCTACTGCCCATGAAATTTGGAGTGCTCTATTAAAGGCCTTCTATGATGGAAGTGATGAGTTGCAAGTTTTTGCCTTAAACCAAAAGGCCTTCACCGCCACACAAAGTGGCAAATTTCTATCTGAATATTATGAAGAACTAACCGAGGTTTTTTGAGAATTGGACCATCGTGATAAAGTAGTCATGACAGATCCTGAAGACATTGCTGCATACCAAAAATCCATTGAGCGACTTATGGTACACATCTTTCTTGCTGGATTGGATGGTGATTTCGAACAAGTTCGTGGAGAAATACTACGCAAGGAGCCAGTTCCAGACTTAGAAGGATGTTATTTTTTGGTTCGATGAGAGGCGGTTCGTCATGCAACTTTGAAAGGAGAATCTGGAAATTTAGAAGCTTCCGCCATGGTGGCCCGAAACCGGTCTAATCAAAACTGGCAGAACTGTCCTATGACCAACAATGGCACCAACAAGTCTACCTACAAATGCCCCCAATGCAATCAGACTGGTCATACCAAAGTCGTTGTTTCGAACTTGTGGAATATCCGGAATGGTGGGATCATAGTCGTGATACACGTAAGAAGAATTCTAAGAAGCCCTCCATGGTAGCAATTGTAGAAACAAAAACAGAGGATGATGTTGCTGAAAAGGCCTTTGCACTGGTCATAACTGCAAATAATGGTGGTAAGGTTTTAAATATTTCCACACCTATTTCCAATAGTGGATGGATAATTGATTCTGGCGCTACAGATCATATGACATTTGATTCTAGACAGGTCTCAACTCTAAATTCATCTTCATAAAAATTTGTTTCTACTGCCAATGGTGCTTCGACCCCAGTTATTGGGGAAGGATTTGTGACTCTCACTAGTATTTTGAATTTAGACTCTGTTTTAGTTGTTCCATCATTAGATTACATCCTGTTGTCAGTTTCTCAAATAACCACAACTTTATCTTGTGTTGTAATTTTTTGGCCTGAATTTTGTGTGTTTAAGGACATTCAAACAAAGCAGACGATTGGGTATGGTATTAGGCAAGGGAAGCTGTATTACTTGGACCTGGTGCCAACGAGTTCAAGCAAGTTGCGACAAGCCTTGAAAGTGGATGGATCTGAAAAAAAAAAAAAGAAATATGAAATCTGGCTATGACATCGGCGTCTAGGGCATGCTTCCTTTGGTTATCTGAAGAAATTATTTCCTAATTTATTTGCAAAATTTGATATTTCTAGTTTCCATTATGATGTTTGTGAACTGGCAAAGAGTCATCGTGCTTCCTTTCAATTATGTTTGAATAAAAGTCCACTCCCTTTTATGGTATACATTCTGATGTCTGGGGTCCATCCAAAGTTACTACTTTGAGTGGATTACGATGGTTTGTTACTTTTATTGATGACTGTACCAGAATGACCTGGTTGTACTTGATGACATCCAAAGGTGAAGTAAATTTGTTATTTCAGAAGTTTCATAAAATGGTTGAAACTCAATACAATGCACAGATTCAGGTTCTTCGCAGTGACAATGGAGGAGAATATCAGAGTTTTGAACTTCAACAATATTTGAAAACACACGAAATTATTAATCAAACTACTTGTTCCAATACACCCCAGCAAAATGGGGTTGCAGAGCGAAAAAATCGACACTTGTTGGAGGTTGTTCGTGCTTCTCTAATAGAAGCTCATATGCCTTTATCCTATTAGGGAGAATCACTTAACTCTGCAGCATATTTAATCAATCGGGTGCCCTCTAGCTCTATTAACTTCCAGACACCATTCCAAGCTCTTAGTGATGCAGTTGTAGGCCCAACAGTCCCAAATTTGCCTCCTCATATCTTTGGGAATGTAGCATTTGTGCACCTTCATAAACATCAGTGCAACAAGTTGACTCCTCGAGTGTTACAGTGTGTTTTTCTTGGATATGCTACTCATCAAAAGAGACACAGATGCTATCATCCTCCAACTCGACGAATGTTTATCACAATGGATGTTGTTTTCCATGAGGACTCAATGTATTTTTCTTCTGAGCCTGAACTTCAAGGGGAGTACCAGAAGGAAATTTAGACTCTAGATTATGATGTTCTAAACTATAATTATCACAATTCTGAGGAAAGCGAATCCCCTGAATTTGGTAACCAGGATGTGGGCAACTTGGATCGAAGTGGTATAACCTTGGATTCTAGTGGTGACGACTCACAAGCTGGACCAATCAATCATGAAATGAGTGAAATGGATTTAAGTGGTATGTCTTTAGATCCAAGTGGTGATGAAAGCCTAGAAGCTGAAGACGTTGCTCCTCTGTCCAAGCCGAACCCTTGCATAATACCAAACCAATCTCCTGCTACAGATGTTCCTAATGTAGTTTCAGAACTATCTCGAAAACAGTTACCACAGCGTCACAACAGAGGTATTCCTAAATCCACATATGAACCTGAACTGTCTAGTAAAATTAAATATCCCATGAGTCATTATGTGTCTAACCATCAGTTGTCAGAATCAAATATGTCATTTGTAAATCAATTATCTACAGTATCTATTCCTAACAGTGTGCAGGAATCCTTAGTTGATCCCAGGTGGAAAGCAGCTATGAACGAGGAGATGAAATCCTTGCAGAAAAATGAAACCTGGGAACTCGTTGATCCTCCGCTAGGAAAGAAACTAGTTGGATGTCGATGGATTTACACTATGAAGTACAAAGCTGATGGCACAACTGAACGCTTCAAAGCAAGACTGGTGTCAAAAGGTTACACCCAAACCTATGGGATCAATTACACAGAGACATTTGCACCTGTAGCCAAAATCAACACAGTTCGAGTCTTGTTATCTTTAGCGGCAAACTTGGATTGGCCATTACAACAATTTGACGTAAAGAATGCCTTTCTACATGGAGAATTGTCCAAAGAAGTTTACATGGATCTCCCACCGGGATGCATGATACCAACAAGGCAGAGTCAGAAGGTGTGCAGATTAAAGAAATCTTTGTATGGTTTGAAACAATCTCCGAGAGCTTGGTTTGGAAGGTTCACAAAGTCTATGATAGCCTTTGGCTATCATCAGAGCAATTCAGATCACATTTTATTCTTGAAGAAACAACAGGGTAAGATCACTGCACTCATTGTATATGTGGATGATATGGTGGTTACAGGAAATGATCCTGAAGAAAGGAAGACTCTACAAAATTACTTGTCCAAAGAATTTGAAATGAAAGATCTAGGTGATTTGAAATATTTTCTTGGGATAGAAGTGTCTCGATCTAATAAAGAGATCTTTCTGTCTCAAAGAAAATATGCCTAAAATCTATTACAAGAGACTGGTGTGTTAGCATGTTAACCAGCTCAAACACCAGTGGAAGAAGGTCTGAAGTTATGTGTTGAGTCCAACCAGGTACCTACTGATAAGGGAAGATATCAAAGACTTGTAGGCAGATTGATGTACTTAGCACACACACACGACCGGATTTGGCATACACATTAAGTATTGTCAGCCAGTTTATGCATAATCCTGGAGAACAACATATGAATGAAGTTATGCGAATTTTGAGGTATCTGAAGGCTGCTCCAGGAAAGGGGATTTTGTTCACTAAGAATGCAGATTACCAAAGCATAGATACATATATTGATGCTGACTGGGCTGGAGCTGTAGATGATAGGCGATCTACTTCTGGTTACTTTACCTTTGTAGGTGGTAATCTCGTTACATGGAGAAACAAGAAACAGAATGTTGTTGCTCGCCCAAGCGCAGAAGCTGAATTCAGAGGTATGACCCTTGGACTTTGTGAAGCATTATGGCTAAGACTTCTCTTACAGGATTTAGGTTACCAATTTAGGCAACCAATTCAATTATACTGTGATAATAAAGCAGCATGTGATATTGTCCATAACCCAGTTCAACATGATCGTACAAAGCATGTCGAGGTAGACAGATTCTTCATGAAGGAGAAATTGGATGGAAAAATTATGGAGTTGCCTAAGATTCGATCTGAGGACTAATTGGTTGACATTCTCACCAAAGCAGTCTAATCGAGTGTTCTCAAAGCTTTTAGACAAGTTGGGCATGTGTAACATCTATGCACCAACTTGAGAGGAAGTGTTGAGATTTTATCTCATCTAATCAGGGATTGTATAAGTGTAAGATTGTATATTTGCTCCTTAAATTAGGATAATTATTTCCTGTAATTAGTTTCCAGATTTCCTTGTATATTTAGTTTCCTAGCTTTGTATAGGTTTGTATCCTATAAACTGTATCATTCCCATTTAATCAATACAATACAAATATCATTATGAAAGTAAACAGTGTGTGTGTAAAAAAATAAAAATAAAAATTCAACATCAATTTTGAACTCTCCAAAATCATACACGTCTGGTAGTTAGTTATGCTGTTTCTATCAATCTTACACCACCATCAAAAGATTGTTAGAATTTGTAATTCTTTGTACACAACGGAGGATAGAAAAAAATGATAACGAAACGATCGGATTTATCGGGTTCAAGGCTTGACTTGAATAGTCAATTTCTCAAGACAGATTTGCTGCCCCTTTTCTGAAATTTTCAGCAAGTGCAAATGAAGGAAATCTGCAAATTGTCTTCAGGATACAATGAACTCTCAATCCGATTTTCAACACGAAAATTTGCACATTTAAGTGTTGAACAGATCTCTAGTTTAAACACTGATATGCCGTAAGACGTTCAGAAAAAATTCAGTAAGAGATTAGATCGAGAGTAATTGCTCAGAAGATGATATAATCTTAAGGATAAGAATTACTTCATCTGGATTATAGCATCCAGGATTTATATCAATTGAAGGGTTATGGATTTCTTCCTGAAGAGGTGCTAAAGAGACTCTTCAAGAAATCCACACCCATTCACAGCAAATAATTGCCTTCCATGAAAGGACATGACCTTTTGTCCTATGACAGTTATTTCTGTACCCATTCAGACAGAAGCAGTTATCCAACAGGAAAAACTGTATCCACATAAGCGACACATGGCATAGGTGCCACATGTACAATCATGTCATAATTACTCTTAATCAACAAAAGATAATAAATCATCAGGGTTCAATTCCATGACCCAAAAAATTTGAACCATGTGCCAAAAAGACTAAGTTCTTTTAGCTCCTTGCGACGATGCGAACGTGCGAAGTGCTAAGTGCGCCTAATAAAGCGCCAAAAAGCGCCCAAGCAGCCCTACAGCCCACGCCACGCGCGCGCGTGCGCGGACGGTGCTTCGCACCGTCCTCGAGGAGATTTGAACCCTGGTTGCATAAGCAAAAACCCCTCCTCTCTTACCGACAGGCTATTCATACTATTTATGGAAAGTTTTAAATAATTAATATATTTATTTACTTTCTAAAAATAACTTTATTTTTGAAATTTATTTTTATTCTAAAAAACACAACAATCCCCCACAATTTCAAAAATAAAAACAGATTCCGAAACGAATGGCATATCAGTATAAATAGGTGCATAAGTAAAGGTATCTTTTGGATTTGAACCTTTACATTAGTGTATACGTATCAAAGTTATGCCAGGTACTTAGTGACCCATTAGTCTTGAACTAAGGACCTTATATGACTCGCCGGACACATAACACACATCTATTCATATATAACTGGAGATCTAAAAGTTCGCACATTTCTGGCCTTGTGCGTATCCCTATTTCATGAGTATTCTAGAGACGATCCCAATCTCTTCAAAAGCGGCCTCACTTTTCTACCCATATAGGTAGATCTATCAAAGATGATTCTGCTTCATCTCAGCAAAGTCTGCTTATAGATCTATTAAGAGTTAGTACTCACCCTCTTATGAAATGCAGAAACCAAACACTAGACTTTTAGGAATGAGACTCTGTTTTTCTTTTTCTAGTGTATGTTTCAGTCACATACTTGATTTGTTTGTCCCTTTGAACCTAGCCTATATTTCAAAACATAGGTAGGGTTGCCATCAAGAGTGAAAGTTACATCTTTATGGATCTTAGTCCCATTCCTTTAGTGGTTCTTCTTATTTGATCTTTTGATAAACCTTTTGTTAAGGGATCTGCTAAGTTCATGATGGATTTAACATATTCCACTGTGATTACTCCATCTCTGAGCAATCCTTTAACAAAGTTATGCCTTAGACCTACATTTCTAGACTTACCATTATAAGTCTTACTCATTGCACGACAAAGAGTAGCCTGACTATCACAAAAGATAGATATGGCAGGAGTAGGTTTTGGCCAATACGTGATTTCCAACAATAGGTATCTTAGCCATTCACCTTCTTTACAAGCAGCACCAAGTGCAATGAACTCACTTTCCATTGTAGAGTGAGATATGCACGTTTGTTTCTTAGATGCCCATGATATTGCTCCTCCTCCAAGAGTGAATATCCAGCCACTTGTAGATTTAGATTCTATGTTATCTGCATTCCAGCTTGCATCGCTGTACCCTTCAAGTACAGCGGGATATGATTTATAATGCAGTCCATAGTCTATGGTTCCTCTTAGATACTTTAAAACTCTCGAAATCGCATTCCAGTGTACTTGTCCTGGATTACTGGTATACCTGCTTAGCATTCCTACTGTGAATGCTATATCGGGTCTAGTGCAATTCATTGCATACATTAAACTCCCAATAGCACTCGCATATTCTTGTTGTGCTTTACATCTACCAGTATTTTTAACCAATTTAATACTTGGATCAAATGGGGTTGAAACCGGTTTACTATCATAATGATTAAACTTCTTTAACACTTTCTCTAGGTAATGAGATTGTGTTAAGGCTATTCCATCATTAAGATTAAAAATCTTAATACCTAATATTACATCGGCTTTGCCCATATCCTTCATGTCGAAGTTGGTACTTAGAAACTTTTTCGTTTCTTTCACACAGTCCTCATTTGGTCCAAATATTAGCATATCATCTACGTATAGGCAGATAATGATTTGACCTTTAATATATATGCACTTATCTGCTTGGTTTACTCTAAAACCATTAGATTGTACTACTTGATCAAACTTCTCATGCCATTGTTTAGGAGCTTGCTTGAGCCCATAAAGAGATTTGACCAGTTTACACACTTTCTTCTCTTGCCCGGGTTGAATAAACCCTTCAGGTTGTTCCATATAAACTTCCTCATCTAGATCACCATTTAAGAATGCCGTTTTGACATCCATTTGATGGATTACTAGGTGGTGAATTGCTGCAAGAGCAATTAAAGTTCTAATGGTAGATATTCGAGCAACAGGAGCATATGTATCGAAAAAATCGATACCTTCCTGATGTCTAAATCCTTTGGCCACCAATCGAGCTTTAAACTTATTTATGGTTCCATCAGGATTGAACTTTCTTTTAAAAATCCACTTACATCCTATAGGCTTTGAACCTGGTGGAAGATCGACCAAACACCATGTGTTATTGGAGACTATGGAATCCATTTCATCGTCGATGGCTTCCCTCCAAAATTGTACGTCAGGAGATGAGAGAGCTTCACTAAGTGTTGATGGATCACTTTCAATACTTAGTGGTAGAGTAATCTCCTTTCTTATTTCATTTCTATCCCCTTCTATAAGAAACATGTAGAAATCTGGGCCAAAAGATGTTTCTTTTCTTGCCCTTTTCGATCTCCTTGGTTCATTTCCTTCTGGATGAGTGTTAGATTTATCATGAAAGTTGTTAGGCTCTACGTTCATTGGTTCTATAATATTTTCATCAACCTGCCTTTTTGTATGATTATTCATATAGTCTTTGTATACTGTATTTTCAAAAAATATAGCATCTCTAGACTCTATAATCATGTTTTTGTCAGCAAACGAAGTTTGTTCTAGAACCAAGAATCTATATACGGGACTATGATTCCCATAACCCACAAAAGCACACCTGATTCCTCTAGGGCCTAACTTTACTATCTTGGAATCATTAATCCTGACTTCTGCTATACTTCCCCACACTTTGAAGTAATGAAGATATGGTTTCTTCTTTTTCCATAATTCATATGGGGAGATATCCAATTTTTTGTGTGGGATAGCATTTAGAATACGGTTTGCTGTTAACAATGCTTCCCCCCACAAATTCAAAGGTAATCCAGAATTTAATATCATACAGTTGATCATCTCAACTAATGTCCTATTTTTGCGTTCCGCTAGGCCATTTTGCTGAGGTGTGTAAGGTGCCGTAAATTCATGGATTATACCATTTGATTCACAGAAGTCGTTGAATTCATTAGAAGAGTACTCACCCCCTCTATCACTTCTGAGGGCTTTAATTTTTACATTCAACTGATTTTCCACTTCGGCCTTATAAAGTTTAAACTTTTCAAAGGCTTCATCTTTAGATTTTATCAAGTATACATAGGAAAATCTAGTGAAGTCATCGATAAATGTGATAAAATACCTTTTTCCTCCACGAGTTAAGGTATTATTTAAATCACAGATATCAGAATGAATCAACTCCAAGGGTTGTGATTTTCTCATGCCAGTCCCAAATGGTTTTCTGGTTATTTTAGAATGGGCACACACATCACATTTCCCTTCTTGTTGAAATTCATGATTTGGTATAAGGCCTAGGATCATCATTCTTTTCATTGAACGATAATTAACATGACCTAGTCTAGCATGCCATAAAGATACAGAATCCACTATATAAACGGAAACATCATTATTATTATTAATATTCAGTTTAATCATACCATTACATGAATATCCTTTGCCTACAAACATACCATTCTTGGTGATAACCAACTTATCAGACTCAATCACTATTTTGAATCCTCTCTTATTGAGAAGATCGCCTGACACTAGATTTTTAGACATGTCAGGTACATGCAATACATTTGTTAGTGTCAGTCTTTTGCCTGATGTAAACTGAAGCTCTACTGTTCCTTTTCCAACAACGTTCGCACGAACATTATTACCCATCTTCACTTCTTGTCCAGTTGTTATACCTTCATAGGTCTTGAAGATGTTTCGGTCCTTCGATATATGAATGGTTGCACCAGTATCTAGCCACCATCCACCATCGGATATTACTGTGTTAGCTTCAGTAACCATTGCAACAAGTTGGTCTTCTGTCATGTTAGCCTGAGCTTTCAGTTGTTTCTTCCTGTGTCGACATTCCTTTATGTAGTGTCCAGGCTTATTGCAGAAGTGACACTTGCCCTTTTTCTTTCCCTTTTTCTTAAACTCTGTATCTTTCTTTGGGGGAATAGATTTAGAGTTTTGAGATTTTGGCTTGTCATCTTCTACTATATTTGCTTTGGAATGATTTTCCGAAGCATTTTCTTTCTTGTCTCGGTTTCTGGACTCTTCTTCTATACGAAGATGTCTTTGAAGTCCTTCAAGAGTGTACTTCCTTTCATCATGTTTCAGTTTCTTTTTATAATCAAACCATGATGAGGGTAATTTTGCAATTACTACACCGACCAGGAATTCTTCAGGCAGATCTATCCCACCAATCTTCAATTCATCAACCAAGTTCTGTAGTTCGGCTACTTGGGAGAGAATTGGCTGATCATTTTTAAACTTGAAGTGGACGTAATTGTCGATCAGAAATTTCTGAGTACTGATTTCTTCAGTTTTATATTTTTGATCCAATTTTGTCCACAGTTCTTTAGCAGAGGATATTTTACGGTATGAATTATAGATTGAATTAGAGAGAGCGTTTAGGATATGACCTTTGCATAAAAAATCATCCTCCTTCCTTTTCTTTCGTTCTTCCTTTACTTGAACTGAGTCGTCTTCCTTTGGCTCGGGTAGAGAAGACAGATCATCATCTAGAATGTACGATAACTTGAGAGTAGTCAGAAAGAAAAACATTTTCTGTTGCCATCTTGAGAAGAACTGACCGTCGAAACGATCCAGTCGTACAAAGTCTTGGTTCATAACTTGAATTGAATGAATTGCCTCCATTGTGAAAAGATATCAAATCTGTCTTGAATGTTAGAATTTGTAATTCTTTGTACACAACGGAGGATAGAAAAAAATGATAACGAAACGATCGGATTTATCGGGTTCAAGGCTTGACTTGAATAGTCAATTTCTCAAGACAGATTTGCTGCCCCTTTTTCTGAAATTTTCAGCAAGTGCAAATGAAGGAAATCTGCAAATTGTCTTCAGGATACAATGAACTCTCAATCCGATTTTCAACACGAAAATTTGCACATTTAAGTGTTGAACAGATCTCTAGTTTAAACACTGATATGCCGTAAGACGTTCAGAAAAAATTCAGTAAGAGATTAGATCGAGAGTAATTGCTCAGAAGATGATATAATCTTAAGGATAAGAATTACTTCATCTGGATTATAGCATCCAGGATTTATATCAATTGAAGGGTTATGGATTTCTTCCTGAAGAGGTGCTAAAGAGACTCTTCAAGAAATCCACACCCATTCACAGCAAATAATTGCCTTCCATGAAAGGACATGACCTTTTGTCCTATGACAGTTATTTCTGTACCCATTCAGACAGAAGCAGTTATCCAACAGGAAAAACTGTATCCACATAAGCGACACATGGCATAGGTGCCACATGTACAATCATGTCATAATTACTCTTAATCAACAAAAGATAATAAATCATCAGGGTTCAATTCCATGACCCAAAAAATTTGAACCATGTGCCAAAAAGACTAAGTTCTTTTAGCTCCTTGCGACGATGCGAACGTGCGAAGTGCTAAGTGCGCCTAATAAAGCGCCAAAAAGCGCCCAAGCAGCCCTACAGCCCACGCCACGCGCGCGCGTGCGCGGACGGTGCTTCGCACCGTCCTCGAGGAGATTTGAACCCTGGTTGCATAAGCAAAAACCCCTCCTCTCTTACCGACAGGCTATTCATACTATTTATGGAAAGTTTTAAATAATTAATATATTTATTTACTTTCTAAAAATAACTTTATTTTTGAAATTTATTTTTATTCTAAAAAACACAACAAGTCATGTCCTTTCATGGAAGGCAATTATTTGCTGTGAATGGGTGTGGATTTCTTGAAGAGTCTCTTTAGCACCTCTTCAGGAAGAAATCCATAACCCTTCAATTGATATAAATCCTGGATGCTATAATCCAGATGAAGTAATTCTTATCCTTAAGATTATATCATCTTCTGAGCAATTACTCTCGATCTAATCTCTTACTGAATTTTTTCTGAACGTCTTACGGCATATCAGTGTTTAAACTAGAGATCTGTTCAACACTTAAATGTGCAAATTTTCGTGTTGAAAATCGGATTGAGAGTTCATTGTATCCTGAAGACAATTTGCAGATTTCCTTCATTTGCACTTGCTGAAAATTTCAGAAAAGGGGCAGCAAATCTGTCTTGAGAAATTGACTATTCAAGTCAAGCCTTGAACCCGATAAATCCGATCGTTTCGTTATCATTTTTTTCTATCCTCCGTTGTGTACAAAGAATTACAAATTCTAACATTCAAGACAGATTTGATATCTTTTCACAATGGAGGCAATTCATTCAATTCAAGTTATGAACCAAGACTTTGTACGACTGGATCGTTTCGACGGTCAGTTCTTCTCAAGATGGCAACAGAAAATGTTTTTCTTTCTGACTACTCTCAAGTTATCGTACATTCTAGATGATGATCTGTCTTCTCTACCCGAGCCAAAGGAAGACGACTCAGTTCAAGTGAAGGAAGAACGAAAGAAAAGGAAGGAGGATGATTTTTTATGCAAAGGTCATATCCTAAACGCTCTCTCTAATTCAATCTATAATTCATACCGTAAAATATCCTCTGCTAAAGAACTGTGGACAAAATTGGATCAAAAATATAAAACTGAAGAAATCAGTACTCAGAAATTTCTGATCGACAATTACGTCCACTTCAAGTTTAAAAATGATCAGCCAATTCTCTCCCAAGTAGCCGAACTACAGAACTTGGTTGATGAATTGAAGATTGGTGGGATAGATCTGCCTGAAGAATTCCTGGTCGATGTAGTAATTGCAAAATTACCCTCATCATGGTTTGATTATAAAAAGAAACTGAAACATGATGAAAGGAAGTACACTCTTGAAGGACTTCAAAGACATCTTCGTATAGAAGAAGAGTCCAGAAACCGAGACAAGAAAGAAAATGCTTCGGAAAATCATTCCAAAGCAAATATAGTAGAAGATGACAAGCCAAAATCTCAAAACTCTAAATCTATTCCCCCAAAGAAAGATACAGAGTTTAAAAAAAAGGGAAAGAAAAAGGGCAAGTGTCACTTCTGCAATAAGCCTGGACACTACATAAAGGAATGTCGACACAGGAAGAAACAACTGAAAGCTCAGGCTAACATGACAGAAGACCAACTTGTTGCAATGGTTACTGAAGCTAACACAGTAATATCCGATGGTGGATGGTGGCTAGATACTGGTGCAACCATTCATATATCGAAGGACCGAAACATCTTCAAGACCTATGAAGGTATAACAACTGGACAAGAAGTGAAGATGGGTAATAATGTTCGTGCGAACGTTGTTGGAAAAGGAACAGTAGAGCTTCAGTTTACATCAGGCAAAAGACTGACACTAACAAATGTATTGCATGTACCTGACATGTCTAAAAATCTAGTGTCAGGCGATCTTCTCAATAAGAGAGGATTCAAAATAGTGATTGAGTCTGATAAGTTGGTTATCACCAAGAATGGTATGTTTGTAGGCAAAGGATATTCATGTAATGGTATGATTAAACTGAATATTAATAATAATAATGATGTTTCCGTTTATATAGTGGATTCTGTATCTTTATGGCATGCTAGACTAGGTCATGTTAATTATCGTTCAATGAAAAGAATGATGATCCTAGGCCTTATACCAAATCATGAATTTCAACAAGAAGGGAAATGTGATGTGTGTGCCCATTCTAAAATAACCAGAAAACCATTTGGGACTGGCATGAGAAAATCACAACCCTTGGAGTTGATTCATTCTGATATCTGTGATTTAAATAATACCTTAACTCGTGGAGGAAAAAGGTATTTTATCACATTTATCGATGACTTCACTAGATTTTCCTATGTATACTTGATAAAATCTAAAGATGAAGCCTTTGAAAAGTTTAAACTTTATAAGGCCGAAGTGGAAAATCAGTTGAATGTAAAAATTAAAGCCCTCAGAAGTGATAGAGGGGGTGAGTACTCTTCTAATGAATTCAACGACTTCTGTGAATCAAATGGTATAATCCATGAATTTACGGCACCTTACACACCTCAGCAAAATGGCCTAGCGGAACGCAAAAATAGGACATTAGTTGAGATGATCAACTGTATGATATTAAATTCTGGATTACCTTTGAATTTGTGGGGGGAAGCATTGTTAACAGCAAACCGTATTCTAAATGCTATCCCACACAAAAAATTGGATATCTCCCCATATGAATTATGGAAAAAGAAGAAACCATATCTTCATTACTTCAAAGTGTGGGGAAGTATAGCAGAAGTCAGGATTAATGATTCCAAGATAGTAAAGTTAGGCCCTAGAGGAATCAGGTGTGCTTTTGTGGGTTATGGGAATCATAGTCCCGTATATAGATTCTTGGTTCTAGAACAAACTTCGTTTGCTGACAAAAACATGATTATAGAGTCTAGAGATGCTATATTTTTTGAAAATACAGTATACAAAGACTATATGAATAATCATACAAAAAGGCAGGTTGATGAAAATATTATAGAACCAATGAACGTAGAGCCTAACAACTTTCATGATAAATCTAACACTCATCCAGAAGGAAATGAACCAAGGAGATCGAAAAGGGCAAGAAAAGAAACATCTTTTGGCCCAGATTTCTACATGTTTCTTATAGAAGGGGATAGAAATGAAATAAGAAAGGAGATTACTCTACCACTAAGTATTGAAAGTGATCCATCAACACTTAGTGAAGCTCTCTCATCTCCTGACGTACAATTTTGGAGGGAAGCCATCGACGATGAAATGGATTCCATAGTCTCCAATAACACATGGTGTTTGGTCGATCTTCCACCAGGTTCAAAGCCTATAGGATGTAAGTGGATTTTTAAAAGAAAGTTCAATCCTGATGGAACCATAAATAAGTTTAAAGCTCGATTGGTGGCCAAAGGATTTAGACATCAGGAAGGTATCGATTTTTTCGATACATATGCTCCTGTTGCTCGAATATCTACCATTAGAACTTTAATTGCTCTTGCAGCAATTCACCACCTAGTAATCCATCAAATGGATGTCAAAACGGCATTCTTAAATGGTGATCTAGATGAGGAAGTTTATATGGAACAACCTGAAGGGTTTATTCAACCCGGGCAAGAGAAGAAAGTGTGTAAACTGGTCAAATCTCTTTATGGGCTCAAGCAAGCTCCTAAACAATGGCATGAGAAGTTTGATCAAGTAGTACAATCTAATGGTTTTAGAGTAAACCAAGCAGATAAGTGCATATATATTAAAGGTCAAATCATTATCTGCCTATACGTAGATGATATGCTAATATTTGGACCAAATGAGGACTGTGTGAAAGAAACGAAAAAGTTTCTAAGTACCAACTTCGACATGAAGGATATGGGCAAAGCCGATGTAATATTAGGTATTAAGATTTTTAATCTTAATGATGGAATAGCCTTAACACAATCTCATTACCTAGAGAAAGTGTTAAAGAAGTTTAATCATTATGATAGTAAACCGGTTTCAACCCCATTTGATCCAAGTATTAAATTGGTTAAAAATACTGGTAGATGTAAAGCACAACAAGAATATGCGAGTGCTATTGGGAGTTTAATGTATGCAATGAATTGCACTAGACCCGATATAGCATTCACAGTAGGAATGCTAAGCAGGTATACCAGTAATCCAGGACAAGTACACTGGAATGCGATTTCGAGAGTTTTAAAGTATCTAAGAGGAACCATAGACTATGGACTGCATTATAAATCATATCCCGCTGTACTTGAAGGGTACAGCGATGCAAGCTGGAATGCAGATAACATAGAATCTAAATCTACAAGTGGCTGGATATTCACTCTTGGAGGAGGAGCAATATCATGGGCATCTAAGAAACAAACGTGCATATCTCACTCTACAATGGAAAGTGAGTTCATTGCACTTGGTGCTGCTTGTAAAGAAGGTGAATGGCTAAGATACCTATTGTTGGAAATCACGTATTGGCCAAAACCTACTCCTGCCATATCTATCTTTTGTGATAGTCAGGCTACTCTTTGTCGTGCAATGAGTAAGACTTATAATGGTAAGTCTAGAAATGTAGGTCTAAGGCATAACTTTGTTAAAGGATTGCTCAGAGATGGAGTAATCACAGTGGAATATGTTAAATCCATCATGAACTTAGCAGATCCCTTAACAAAAGGTTTATCAAAAGATCAAATAAGAAGAACCACTAAAGGAATGGGACTAAGATCCATAAAGATGTAACTTTCACTCTTGATGGCAACCCTACCTATGTTTTGAAATATAGGCTAGGTTCAAAGGGACAAACAAATCAAGTATGTGACTGAAACATACACTAGAAAAAGAAAAACAGAGTCTCATTCCTAAAAGTCTAGTGTTTGGTTTCTGCATTTCATAAGAGGGTGAGTACTAACTCTTAATAGATCTATAAGCAGACTTTGCTGAGATGAAGCAGAATCATCTTTGATAGATCTACCTATATGGGTAGAAAAGTGAGGCCGCTTTTGAAGAGATTGGGATCGTCTCTAGAATACTCATGAAATAGGGATACGCACAAGGCCAGAAATGTGCGAACTTTTAGATCTCCAGTTATATATGAATAGATGTGTGTTATGTGTCCGGCGAGTCATATAAGGTCCTTAGTTCAAGACTAATGGGTCACTAAGTACCTGGCATAACTTTGATACGTATACACTAATGTAAAGGTTCAAATCCAAAAGATACCTTTACTTATGCACCTATTTATACTGATATGCCATTCGTTTCGGAATCTGTTTTTATTTTTGAAATTGTGGGGGATTGTTGTGTTTTTTAGAATAAAAATAAATTTCAAAAATAAAGTTATTTTTAGAAAGTAAATAAATATATTAATTATTTAAAACTTTCCATAAATAGTATGAATAGCCTGTCGGTAAGAGAGGAGGGGTTTTTGCTTATGCAACCAGGGTTCAAATCTCCTCGAGGACGGTGCGAAGCACCGTCCGCGCACGCGCGCGCGTGGCGTGGGCTGTAGGGCTGCTTGGGCGCTTTTTGGCGCTTTATTAGGCGCACTTAGCACTTCGCACGTTCGCATCGTCGCAAGGAGCTAAAAGAACTTAGTCTTTTTGGCACATGGTTCAAATTTTTTGGGTCATGGAATTGAACCCTGATGATTTATTATCTTTTGTTGATTAAGAGTAATTATGACATGATTGTACATGTGGCACCTATGCCATGTGTCGCTTATGTGGATACAGTTTTTCCTGTTGGATAACTGCTTCTGTCTGAATGGGTACAGAAATAACTGTCATAGGACAAAAGGTCATGTCCTTTCATGGAAGGCAATTATTTGCTGTGAATGGGTGTGGATTTCTTGAAGAGTCTCTTTAGCACCTCTTCAGGAAGAAATCCATAACCCTTCAATTGATATAAATCCTGGATGCTATAATCCAGATGAAGTAATTCTTATCCTTAAGATTATATCATCTTCTGAGCAATTACTCTCGATCTAATCTCATATCTGTCGATGATCTTCACCATACCAGTAACAGGAAAATAGACTGTTAAGATCGAAGATAGTGAACAGCTATATTCAACAGAAAAACTTTATTGATTACAGTATCCAAAAAGCATGATATTTGGACCATGCCCCATCCACAGTGGGGTCCATGGATTGGACGTTTCAGATCATTAGCTATCCTAAAATGCGGGCCCCATCCATCAACGAATGGTGGGAGAGTAGGATATCTAAAAAAAAATGGCGTCTACTTAGTGTACCAAATAACCTTGTATGTCTGAGCATCGAGTCGGTGGCGAGAATGAGATTGCCTGGAAAGTGCTAGTCGTTGGATGTCCCATCCATGAGCACTGGTTTCCAAGGATCAACCTTAAATCTGGACCTTAGATTTTCCATCAGTCTCAATCAATAAGAGTCAAAAGGTGGTTTATCCATTGCTTTCATGGAATTAGACAAGTGGGCTCTTTATCTCATCTTTAAGTCATTTGAGTGGTCCAGTCTCATGGCTGAGGAGGAAGCGGATTGCGTAAGCAAGCTAAGCGTACTGAGTAAACTCTGTGGGGTCCAGCATGATTTAAATATGTTATCCACTCCGTCCATCCATTTTAAGAGATAATTTGAGACCTCTAACCCAAAAACAAAGTATATCCAAATCTCAAGTGGACCTCACCACGGGAAAGAATATGAATTGAAATTCTACTGTAGAAATTTCTTGGGGGCCACAGAAGTTTTGGGTCAATCTATTATTTGATATTTCCCTTTCATCCATGTCTGTATGATCTTATGAACATGTTGGATGACAAATAAACATCACTGTGGGCCCTATCAAGGTTTCAACAGTGGAAGTCATTATTCCCACTGTTTCCTGTGGTTTGGCACACTTGAGCTTTGGGCATTCTTCAATTTTCAGATCAACCACTAAAATGAGCTGGAAAAACGGATGGACGGCATGGATAACTTACACACATTCACGGTAGCCCCAACTGAGTTTACTCAGTACGATAAAAGGATACTGAGTAACTCAGTACGCAATCCGATTTCGGCTGAGGAATATTGGAATGGATTAGGTGTTACCCGGCGCAACACGTTGGTGGGTGTTTTCCTGACAGTGGTGTCACGTTAATGTATGTGTTGTACATCCACGCCATCCATCAGTTTTTTCAGCTAATTTTTTGTCATGATACAGAAAATGACGTAGATCCAAATCTCAAGTGGACCACACAGGAGGGATTAAATTCCCATCATCATAAGTTTCTTGGGGCCCACAAAAGTTTTGGATAAAGCTGATATTTGTGTTTTCCCTTCATCCAGTCTGTGTGAGCTTATCAACATGTTGGATGGTAAATAAACATTACGGTGGACAGAGAAGGCGTTTAATGGTGGGTGTTTAATGACCACTATTTCTTGTGGTGTGGTCCACTTGAGATTTAGATCTAATCATTTTTTGGATCATGCCCTGAAACCATCTAGAAAAATTCAAGGTATTAGGTGTGTATGCTATGGTTGTAAATTTGCCTCATCAAGCCTGTCCATGTCCATCGAATCAGCATAGATCAGATATAGATACAATGTGCTTTTGTTCGCGGTCCACTAAATTGAAACTCATCCATCCATCACCTGGAATGCATAGATGCCAATCTGGACCTCCAAATTTGTGGGACCCATCGTAGATAAAGTCATCACATTGATATGGTGATCTTAACAATCAAACTGGTGGACGGCCGAAAAGAAAATTATATTCTCCAAATTCAATGGGTAGTTCAAACTATTAAGATAATCTACACCATCTGATTTTGGGTCACTGATTTTCATCCACAATTGGCATGCATCTTGGCTGATTAGGTGATTTTGTAGGAGATCTGAGACACTTATGAGGTGGGACTCATTCCAGGAGTCATGCTCACCTACGCACCTATAGACATATACACATTTGCACACGTGTCATGGGCATCTAATTCAAATGGTCCATATAACGTGGAATCTCATGAAAGTCAAAGAGAAATTTTCACGCTGATGAAAAATTCTGGTGGGTTATAGAAAAAAAAAATGTTAATCAAGGAAGGAAATTATTTTCATTTTTCATGAGCCACCAAAATTTTGGATGAAAGTAAAAAATTGAGCCGAGGGATTTCATTAGGTGCTGGTTTACAATATATATATATATATATATATATATATATATATATATATATATATATATATATATATATATATATATATATATATATATATATATATATATATTGTAAACCTCCTTGATTGATCTTCCGACGAGCCACCTTGCCTTTTCACTTTTTGCTAAAGCTACCTCACGTTGGACCGTATGATGGTGGGTTATTTTTACGGTTCTCATGAAATGACTGTGCTACTGAGTTAAAGATATTTCAACTAATAACTTTAGAATCATCTGAGATAGAATTCTGAGTCAACATTGGATCAAGTAAATGGTCCTTTTCAATATCTCAGAACTCTATTTAAAAGCTATCAATGCTCAACCATGGGTTGGCTAATGTATATGTATATATATCGGGCCTTGTACAGCTAATTAATCATGGACGTTAGTTTGATTGCTGATGCTTCCTCTATCACTGGGAAAAAAGATGAACTAATGGCAAGGAGAACATACATACATGCATGCATATGTATGCATGTGTGTGTGCACACACACACACATGCATGTAAAAATATATATTCATATACTTAAAAATAAAATAAAATTTCTATGTAGGGAATTGGGTTCTTGTTTAATTCTTAGTATTTCACTATCTTTACTTAAATTTTCGTATTAAAGTCAGACGATAAGAATAGTTGAGATTTCCTTTAATACATCTTGAAGAGATATTGCAATATGTGTACGGAGGCGATGAAAGCAAACCCCAATATGAATCACACAACGATAAAATAAACGTAAACAAAGCACATACAAGTATACACAATTTTTACGTGGAAAACTCTTGCAGGTAAAAACTACGACACAAAGTGATAATGATTCATTATGAAAACGAAAATACAAGAGATAAATGTACTTACACTGATGAGAACTCTTTTGAATCTCTTCAAAATCATAGATTTTTCTCTCTAAAACCCTTAATGATACCTTGGCATATCCTAATCTTGATTACACCAGATATATATAGTGTTACAATTGAAATAGGAAATATATCACACACTAATGCAGAACCGCGTGCGCCGTCGATCTATGCATCAATCGAGCAGTCCATGTTCGATCAATCAAACACGCACAAAAATGTCCACATAATTAATTGGATTTTTTCGAATTCTGTTGATCGATCGACCTGATAGTTTAATCGATCAGGATTGTCCAAAAATGTCGAAAGACCAATTTGTATAATTCAAGGTTCAGTTGATTGATCAGCCAGGGTGGTTGATTGATCGAACCCATGTTCCATATACAGATTGAAGACATCACAACAATCTCCACTATGGATTCAATCTTCATAATCCACAACTCCACATTGCCATCACCATCTCTAATTGCTTCTATCATAGCTTCACCATCGCCATTGCTTTTCCTGCACATTTCATTTTCATCCAGCTTTCACTAGACTTAAAGAAGGTCGAACAAAATCAAAACTTCTTTGCGATAACCACTATTGTAAGCATATCCGCCAGATTTATGATCGTGTGGATCTTTTTGAGGGTAATACCGTCTTCCTCAAGCACCTGCTCCATAAAATGATGACGAACATTAATATAATTGGTTTTAGAATGGTAAACCGAATTCTTTGCCAAATTGTTGTGCTTTTGTTATCATAATTAATTGGCACAACCTGTTGCTGAAGCCTGAGTTCGTTCATCATTCCTCCTAACTAAACACCTTCCTCGAATGCTTCTGTCATCACCATATACTAAGCTTCTGTTGTGTAAAGAACAACCACAGATTGAAGCTTCGACATTCAACTGACCGATCCACCCGCTAATATAAACGAGTAACTGGAAGTTGACCTTCTGTAGTCCACATTCCCTACGTAGTCCGAATCAACTTAGCCTATAAGCTTTCCTTATGATTTCTGAAATATCAAGACGTAGTCCTCTATACCACGTAGATAACGAAGTAGCCATTTCACTACCTCCCAACATGTTTGCCGAGGTTTGACATATATTTGCTCATAACATGGACTATATATGAAATATCTGATCTCGTAGAGACCATGATATACATCAAATTTCTAACTGTGCTCGAATATGACACACGGGACATCTATTTTTTTTTTTCACCTGTAAAGGGACATTGATATGAAGAAAGCTTAAAGTGAGTAACATGGGTGTGCTAACTGGCTTAGCCTTGTTCATCCCAAACTTTACCGATATCTTTTCAAGGTACTCTGTTTAAGATAATTGTAACTTGCTCCTCTCCCTATATTTATGTATGTATATGCCGAGAATCTTCCTCGCAATCTACAGATTTTTCATTTCAAATGTCACCGATAGCTGAGTCTTCAATATATTAATTTTTTATTTTTATTTTTGATATATTGATCGTAGACATGCTTTGATTGGCGATAAGCATGTCATCAATATATAATACCAATAGAATGAATACTTTATCACTTAGTGTCTTGAAGTAGATATAATGATCATATTCACTTCTAGTAAACTAATGACTCATTATAAAAGTATTAGGTGACTGTTTCAAGTCGTACAACAAACTTGTTAATGTGTAAACCTTATTCTATAACTCATTTTCTTTTAAACCTCTCTTATTGCTTCATGTATATCTGCTCCTCCAATTCTTTATGTAAGAAAGTAGTCTTAACATCTATCGATTCCAGTTAGAGATTGTATTGGAAAACCAGTACCAACATAAATATGATAAATACCTGCTTGACCATAGGCGCAAAAATCTCGCCAAAGTCGACACTATCCTTCTATGCATACCTTTTTGCAACCAATCTTGCCTTGTACTTATCATGTTTCTTCCAATAAATTCACATGGACCCAATTGCTTTATGCCTAACGGGAAGCTCCTACATCTCATTCTTGTATAGAGAGTTCATATCGTCTTACATCACCGTTATTCATTTCTTAGCATTTGGGTCATCCAATGCTTCTTGGAAGGTAGGCGGATCCACCTCATCCATAATAAGGGTGAATGGAATATTTGAGTAATTTCTATATCTCATAGTTAATTTGTAATCCTTATGTAGATTTCTCCTCACAAATGACTATTCCACACGTTCCTATACCTCTTACTGTGCGTCAGTTTTATTTTGTATTCCACTTTTGTCAATTTCAACATCGATCACTGGTGATTTTTCTTCTTAGTTATATTCATCTTTATGGAACAAGGAATCTTCATCAAACCTAATGTCACGGTTAATAATGATCTTCTTTGTGACCCGATCATACAACCCGTATCCCTTCACACCCTCGCCATAGCCAACAAGGATACATTTCTTCACCCTTTGGTCTAACTTATCTCTCTCAACAGATGACACATGAGATTAAACATCATAACTAAATACTCGCGGCCCTGAGTAATCAAGTTCATGATCACCCTACACTTCATTTGAAATTTTATAACTGATCGACAGAGACAAAGATCGATTTACTAAGTTAAAAAGTCATGTTAACGGCTTCAATCTATAAATCATTGCCTAACCTAGCATTGTTTAACATGCTTTGGTCTCTGTTTAAGAGAGTATGATTCATCCATTTTACTACACCATTCTACTTTAGTGTATGCATGTGTAGCTCCTTGGTTTTTTAGAACTTAAGTATATGACTTGTTTTCTGAAAACCTGAGTGTTATCCTTTAAAGATAATCAAATTTCACGTATATTTTTTAATTCTTTTATTCTTTTTATTTTCTTTTCTCAGAGTTAGCAGCTTAGAGGAAGATTAACAAATCAAGCAAAAAGGAAATTTGCATACATATTTAAAATATACGAGCGACTGCTCAAAGGAATTATACAAACTAATGTCTCAATACTTACAATTACAAAATAAAATAATATAGCATGTGAAACAAAGTAAATTGTAGCTATTCTTGAGCTGCAAAATCACATAGCTTCTCTTGACAAATATAACCATGCATTCCTGACAATTATACTAACCCTCCTCCTCATCAACCTGATCATGAATATCTTTTAAGCTACCTACGCTACTTGTACGATTATATATTTGATGAATGACTAACCAACTCAGTGTGAATTTTCCTTAAGTTATACACTACCGCATTAGTCAAGCATAATTTTAAATAATAAGACATTCAAAACAATACATAATGCAGACTTATTTAAATGTATAGATGCGTGAGTGCACATCAACCTGGGGATGCTCATACAGTTGGACTTTAGGTGAAGCCCATGCATATGTTTGGTCACTAGCAAAAGTATATCATGTACGTTCATAGTGACCAAGCTAAAAGTACATCATGTATAAGCTCAAAGTACATCACATACGTGGGTCGATAGTCGATGGTCTAAGAGCTAGTGAAACAATACCGCACTCCAAATTAGCTACCCATCATTGCTCACATGCTATGAATGCATGATTGGCCCAACCGTTATTATTCCCATTGCAACCAGCCAATTTAAGAAAGCCCAAAGGTCACTATGGGGGGCTCATCACCCAACATAGGTCGACAGCTTGGGCATAATATCCTATACCACCATCCCTGGGTCATAAGACTCCAACGTTAGGATGTTTAATGGTAACCTCCTCAACTAGTAGCCAATTATAGAGTAATAAGTGAAACTTACCATTGCATAGTTATGCAAAAATAATTCATCAAGCCACTTAGGGAAAATGTCAAGTGGAAACCACATGGGGTAAATATCAAATCAATGCCACGTGGGTAAATATCAAATGAAAGCCACAAAGGGCATAATGATCTGCAAGATGGTAAGTCCATAAAAAACTTTAGGTAAAATAGCCACTATGTCGGGGGCCCATTAAACTCACAGTCAATCAAGTTACATCCCAAATTTGGATGCACATATACAAGTGAGGTTTTTCACTGATAGATGTAGTAATTCAAGTTTCACAAGCAATCCACAAGTAATCCACAAGCATGAGAAGATATACAAGTGAAACATATAAATGTTTATGCGGGATAAATATTGAGCATATAATTTAGAAATCAATTCCAACAACTAGCCCCAGTAATCAAGAAATAGAGATATTAATTATCTGTTGAAACTAAAATTGAACTATCACTTAAGATAATAGGGAAAAAAGAAAGCTCAAGGGGAAGAAATCATCACCTTATAAGTCGGATCGTCAACTAATGTTGGTAGGAAACACGCGTGCCCTTAGAATTAGACCTTCTTGCCTTGAGATCTGTGGAGTCAACTAGGTTCGACTAGACATTTAATTGAAATCAACTTGGCCCTGATCTCAGATTTAAAAGTGGCGATTGAAGATTGAAATTCTCTATATTTCAATTAGGGAAATAACGTGAAATCATTAAAATAGATTTTAAGGTTCTAAAGCTCTGACGTCTGAAATTTACCTTATTCAACCAAGTTGACTCAACTCGATATTGACCAAACATAACCTGAATCGGCCGAGTTATCAACCTGCTAAGGTGGCAACCTTAACGCGGTTGGGACATTTCTTGACCCTAACCCAAGGCAAACTTGGCCCCAACTGGCCAGTTTAGTGAGTCGCCTCAGCTGAGTCAACATGGTCGTGGCCAATTAGTAACACAGTCGCATTGCTCTTCCTTTTCTCTACTTCCTCAATTTCTTCTTACATTTTTATCTCTTGTTTCCCTTTAGCACAACTAGATGGTGTCTGGTCTTGACCAGACCCATCCGACTTAAGCCGGGACTTAGCAAGACTCGGGCGAGAGTGTGGCAGTGATCCACCCTCTCTCTTCTTTTATCTTCTTCTTCTTCATCTTTCCTTCATTCTTCTCTCTTCTTCCTTTCTTTCATCTGCTGAAGATCCAAGGAGACCACTGGACCCAAATTGAATGTGTAAACTCGGTGCGGCATAAGCCACCACAGGCACACGTTCTCCCTACTTCTGTTCTCTTTCCGTTCTTCTTTCTATTTCTCTGGTTAACTCCCTCTAATTACAGAGGAATTAGACCCAGGTGGACTGCAACCCAACTTGTCATGGCTACAAGCAGTGTTGGGGAAGGAGATCGTGCTCCAATGATGGATTACTAACCAATGAGTTTTTCTCTGGACACTTAGTATTGGTCCATAGGAGCTTGTGGAGCCTATAAAACAAGGGTTGGAGATGACTTCTCCAATGGGTTCGAGCTTGGAGGATGGCGGCATTTTTTCTTGGGTTGTCGCAAGGAGAGGAGGAGAACTCCTTTTTCTACCTTACTCTCTTTATAAGCAACCCTAACTCACCCTACTCCATTGGATGACACTAAACGGTCGAGATTCGATCCACTTGCAACTGCCTCCAAATACATTCGGTAATACAAAATCGGTTGTGGTTTTAGCTCTTTTATGAATGGAAGCCCTAAACTAGGGTGAAAAAAATGGTTGAGATTTATTTAAATGGATTTTTAGGATGGACGGACACAAAAAGGATGCAGATTTTCGCTTGTCGAATGGAATAATTGCCATTTTCGGCAATTCTTGACTACACACAACTCCACTGCGCCCATTCTTATGCACATGCATGTGTGCATAAACTCGCACAGACGGTGTGGTTTTGATTAGATGGGGGTGCTTTATCAGATGGACGGTTTGGATTTTTAAGATAATGATCAATGGCGGGCCACAATTCAAAACAATGAATGGTCATTCATCGTTAACGAAAAACAAAAGAGTGGGAGATTACTTCCTATTCAGGTCTGGTTGGTTGACCGGTCTTCGAGTTTGGTGTGGCATGGTAGTACATAGGCCGTGTACTCGCGACCCCTAAAGTGAAGCCCACCAAAATGGTTTTGATGGATCCACTCCGACCATCTGATCCCTTAATATGTATAGGGCCATGAGTCTAAGAATAAGGCTGATCTAACATTTAGGTAGGCCCTACAACTCGGTCTTTGGACTTCAATCACCAATCTACGTCGATCTGACAGTTAAACTACTAGCTAGACTGATCATTAATGCTCTAAAATCTCCTTCCTAGTCTAAATGAAAATTACGAGCAGATTGAATGACCAGATGGCTTGATTGTAGTGGTCAAGTGATGGATTTCCAAATTGAGTGATGTGGCCTGATAAATGGTGGATCTGATGATTTAGGGTTTAATGTTGACAATGGACGGTTTGATTTGTCTATTAAAATGATTGGTCTATTAGGGTAGTTGGAATCCTAAAAAATAGAGTTACTTGATGATGTAGTGGTCTATCTCTAAAATTAATGGATGAACGACTTAATTATGGATATGGATTACTTTCAATGGTTGAATTTAGACTAGAATGAACGTGAATGTTCACTTAAGCTAGGTTACATGGTAACACTCGAGTACTGAAAAGTACGGGGTGTTACAGCATGACTATGTTATGCCGTATAACCCCTCATATTTCAAAACTAGTTAAATTCACCTCCATTGTTTGTCCTCACAATTTTTAACTTTTGCCCTGACCGTTTTTCTACCATTGCCTTTCACACTTTGAAGGTGGCGAAAATATCATATTTATACTTCATAAAGTACACCTAAACCTTTCTAGAGTAGTCATCTATGAATGAAATGAAAAATGATGGCCCCTTTAGAAACAATGGGCAAGGACCCCCATACATCAGAATACACATAATTTAGACTATCCTTTCTAAGTGAATTCCTTTGAAGTGAATTCAACTCTATTGTCTGTCCTAAAAATTTTAACTTCCTCCCTGATTGTTTTTCACCATCGCCTTCCACACTTCAAAGGTGGTGAAAATATCAAATTTGTACTTTATAAAGTAAACCAAACCTTTTTAGAGTGGTCATTTATGAACGAAATGAAAAATGATGACCCCCTTTAGAAACAACGGACAACGACCCCCATACGTCTAGAGTATCCTTACTAACATACTTTTTAGATTTAAAAGATAACTTTGAATGTTTAACATATATACAATGCTCGTATATATCAAAATCATTACTTTTAAATGCATGAATCAAGGAATGATTAGAAAGTACCTTCATGCCGCGATCACTCATGGGGCCTAGACGTGCATGCTATAAACGTGCCGACGTAGACTCTGCTATAGATGGTGTAGCTCCACTCGATATGGTATTTCTGATCAAATTGTAAATACTATTGTTCCACTGTACTTTCATTACTACGAGTGCCCCATTGGAAACCTTTAAGACATGATCAAACCCGACGAACTTGTACCCATGTTCCTCGAAAGCTCCTAAAGAGATTAGATTCTTCCGTAAGTTAGGAATGTGTCTCACATCTATCAAAATGTGTTCCATCCCATCAGACATCCTGATGTGCATCGATTTAATTCCAACGATCTTACAGGCAACATCATTGCCCATAAACACCTGTCCACTAGCATGCTCGTTGTATGTGGTGAACCAATTGTGATGCGAAGTCATGTGATATGATGCCATTGTATTCAAAATCTACTCATCGTTAAGATAACTAGATTTGGATGTGGCTAGAACATCACTAGTTCCTATATCCTCACTTAATTCCGCTGCGTTGGCCTCCTTTGGCACTTCATTTGCTTTATCTCCCTTTTGGGCTTTTGTGTTTTGATAATCCTTCTTAATATGTCATTGTATTCCACAATTCCAATACTTCATCTTTCCTTTGCCCTTAGACTTGTACCGTGATTGTGAGTTTTCCTTTTCCCCCTCAAAATTCCTTTCCTTAACTACCAATGCATCCATAAAGGAATCTGCGCCGCTATCCTTCTTTCACAACACCTTCTATTGAAGGGATGAGATGATAATCTTAATACCAATGATCTCTCTACAGTGGCACATAGTGTCTACGAAGCTATTGCAAGACTCTGGAAGATACTTTAACAGATTTAGGGCTCGATATTCTTCTCTAATCTTTGCTTCCATACTCATCAATTTGTAAAGAATGTGATTAAATGCGCTGATGTGATCATTAATATCCGACCCTTCCACTATATTCAGATTATAGAATTTATTTTTTAGATACAGACGATTCAATAGTGATTTTGTCATGTACAAGCTATTTGACTTCTTCTAAAGTCTTGCGATGTTATTTTGATTAAAGACATTATAAAGGACATCATCCGCAAATCATAATTGGACTGAGGTTTTCTCTTTTTCATCCAACTCTTTACACTCTCATTGCTCATAGACACTACGCACTTTTTAACACCAAGGCCCTATTGAACTAGAAGGCCTCTCATCTTCACCTTCTATAGTTTGAAGTTATTTTTCCTGATGAACTTCTTCGTTTCATATTTCACGTTCAATCCCTTTATCGACATGTTTCAGATTCAAAATTGGATCCCTAATGTATATCTTTGATACTACTTATTGGGAGCCTCAATATGAATCACACAATGATAAAACAAATACAAATAAAACATGCACAAGTACACACGATTTTTATGTAGAAAACCCTTTTGGAAAAAAATATAGCACAAAGCGATAATGATTCACTATGAAAATAAAATTACAAGAGATGGATACACTTACATTATTAAGAACCCCTTTGAATATCTCCAAAACCCTAGATTTTGGATTCTAGAATCCTTAATGATGCCTTAGCACTCTTTATGTAACACCCTATACTTTTCAGTACTCGGATGTTCCCATGGAGATCTAAACCAGTTTACATGTGTGTGGAAACACATGTAGCTTCCCTTACACATCAACATCTAGTGATTCTCAATTTATCCATCTCAATCGTCTAGTACAACACTCATTTGTATAACAAGCCATCCACCCAATTAATTTTCAAAATAGTCCATCATAGCTTTAGAGATATCTATTTTAGGATCTCAATCACTTTGATAGACCAATTAAACCGTTCATCATCGATTGCAAGCCTGAGACCTAAGGATCCATCGTTTATCAATTCTGTGGCACCTTGCTCAACGATCCAATACCAAATCATTTGAATCCAACTATTAGATGGTAATGTTGACTATTCGTGTGCACCTAAGTTCAAATCAACCCCTATATAACACTTTATTACACTAATAGGGCTCCATATAAGACCATGGATTAATCGTTGTACCTTAGGTCGACAGTTAAGATGATCTACAATAGCTAATAGATCATCATTGTTTACGATGATTAAGTTATCCAACCACCTAAAACTACCATTCATTTTTTGTAGACAAGTCATGCAACCCTTTGTTTCACTGTGGGTCAGATTTGGAGTAAATTTGACCATTTGAGGTAAACTGCATCTATAAATCGAGTCATCCATCCATTGATTAGCAAGAAGGGCCTTAAATTCCACTATTAATCATAGCGTGGATAATCCTTGGGCCTAAAAAACCTTTTTGATTGATGATGATCAAATCTAGAAGAAATCTGATCATCGGATTGGCAGAAATCAATAGTTGACCGTGAAATCACTAGGTATGGCCCACATAAGCTTTGGATCTGCCTGGTTTTTTTGGTCAGAGGCCTCGATGGGGATCCCCAAACTAAATGGATTGGAATCAAAGGAGATTTAACCGTTAGTTCATTAGAAAATATTATTTCAACACGTAAATCAAGTTGTGGGGCCCACTTGAGTGATTGATCGATCTCATCTCTGGTTAAATGACCCTAGAGAACTAGTAGAAGCTACTGGGTGGAGTGGATCTCTGAATTTCATCAAGATGGACCCCACGTTAGTGCGTGAGTGCATTAGGGGAGGTGCACTTGTGGTGCACTGTACATAGGGTCGGGTCAAACCTAGCTTGACCCGATGATTTCCCGAAGGAGGAAAACTCCTTCCTTCTTTCTTTGTTTTTTCGCCAACACCATTTGAATTGGCTGGCTTTGTGCATGAGCTGTGGCCCACCTCATGCCCCATCAAATAGATTCGAACCATCCATTTGGTGCGGATGCAAGTTCTGACCAAACCCCACCTAATCCCACACTTGGGAACACGTGTGCATGCACACGGTTCTTGGTGTAAACAAGTCTTGTACACACAACGTTTTCCAAAAAAGAAAACTGCCTCTATGTGTTGTGCTGCCAAGCTGGCGATCCATGTGAGGGGTGTCTGGCGTGATCTGGATCGTCCAAATAGACCCATCTTAACCATCTATAGCTTCACATAGATTAGGGCTCCTGTAAGAAAATCGACGCAGATATCTCCCCACAGTTTTAGAAAACCAAACAGTAGGATTCGATCTAGGCCATCTAATCTTCATTCGACGACTCTTAGGGAATTTAGGGCATGATATAAGGTAAAGGGATCGGATGACGACCAGTTTTTCTCTGGTTGTGGCAGTAGCACGAGAAAATCAGCCGAAGCCATCGAGCTTCAAACCCACTAAAGAAATGCATTTAGAGCTTTGAAATCTATGGTTTAGAAGCATTGTGAGACCAATTAGAGTAGTTCAGTGGCTTCATTTTTGGAAGAGAGACTCCCGTTTGAGATCCGCCATTAGGGCCGCCTTCTTCTCGATCGCATTTGTCAGGTTCAGGGTAGATGGTGAGCTGTGTATGCTCAAGTCCAGTTCCTCTTGGGTTCCTCAACAGGAAGAAGAAAGAGAATCTAGAGAGAGGAAGATGGAGAGATGAAGAGTGAAAGGGAGAGAGTGAGTGCAACTGTTGTACTCGCTGCCGAGTCAAGAGGACTCGACTCACCAGCATTAATTGTCTTCATTGAGTCAAGCTGAGCCACTACCCCAGTGGTCCGCTCAAGCTCTGCCTGAGTCCAGACATTGTTGGAACTATTTGAGGAAGGAAGAAATAAGAGAGAGAGAGAGAGAGAGAGAGAGAGAGAGAGAGAGAGAGAGAGAGAGAGAGAGGGAGTTTGAATCTTAGGTCGAGTTAAGTATGTTGGAATTGAGTCCAGCTGGGTCGAGTCAAGCGTGGGCCCAGTCCAGCCATGGTTGGAGTTCCAACAAGGAAAAGAAGAAAATCAGAGAGATAGAGAGAGAGAGTCGAGTGGTGGTGTCGCACCGCATCAAGTTGGGTCACAGGTTGCTACCGGGTTCACTCGGCCACTCACTGAGTTGGCCAATCTAGGCCATCACTGAGTTTAAAATGGGTTGGGTCCATATCTGTAGGGTGCATTTGGTAGAAAGAAAGGAAGAAGATGATCGAGTCAAGAGGTGAGGTCCGTCTCCAAATCACATTAAATAGCATCGAGTCGAGTTGAGTTGACATTGGTGAGTCAACATTTTCTACCCATTCTAGACTTGTTTCGATGTACTATTGTCGTTGTTACCATTGTTATTATTAGGATTATTAATATTAACAATGATTAACCACTAGTAGGATATTTATGCTAAAACTAGTTAGTATAAACAAAATTATAATTATCATATAGTAATATTCTATTTATCGCTCTTAAATATTATCATTAATGGTAGATCAAATATTTATTGTCATCATAATGATTATTATTATCATGTAACTAATATTGATTACACCGTTAGTATTAATGGTGGTTTTACAATTATTAATATTATTAGTATCGCGGTCAATCATACATTAATTAGCGTTCAATCTTAGAATCTAAGTCTAGGACTAAACTCTTGGATGAAATCCTAGTTCTACATAAAAACTCTAAAAGTAAGTAATCCAAGCCCTAGGTTAATTAATATTAACCGTAGATACTTTATAGAACATTGATCTCATGTACAACTTCACAATTCATGTTAGGATTCGATTCTAAGGATGTACGCACTCCCTAGCAATATCGGTAGGCGATTCGACTCGTAAGATGATGAATCTTTCCCCTTGAGCTTTCCTCTTCCTTGTTAGTTTAAGTAGTGGTTCATTTTATTTCAATTGATAATTGATATCTCTAATTCATGATAACTTATGTTAGATATTGAATTTGATTATCAATCATATGCTCAACACTTAGTTTGTATGAATATCCATATGTTGCACTTGTGTATCCGTCATGTTTATGGATTATTTATGAATTGCTTATAGAACTTGAATTGTTACATTTATTAGTGGAAAACCCTACTTATATATGTGAATCCAGACTTGGGATGTAACTTGACTAAATGTAATTGTAATGGACCCTCACCTAGTGGCTACTTTGATTGATTGGTTAAATGAAACATTAATGTGGGCTTACTATCCGTAGATTGTTGTGTATACATGACTTTTTCTAATTGATATTGTCCCCTTGCAGCCCTAATTATTATATATTTGCCATAGACGGCTTGCTGGATTATTTTGTGTGACCATGCGATGGAAAGTCCCACTTGATAAACCGTGATTGGCCACTGGTTGAGGAGGATGCCATTAAGCATCCTAATGATGGAGTCTCATGAGCCGGGAATAGTGGAATGAGACACTATGCCCTAGCTGTCGGCCTATGCTGGGTGACAAAGGCTCCATAGTGACATTTGAGCTTTCCTAAATTGGCTTCTTGCAAATTAGAATAATAATGGATGAGATTAATCATGCATTCATGACACTTGCATTCTGAATGGACTGACTGTTTAAAAGGTCCATTCTCTTACTTGGGATGAGCCGACTGTTTGAAAGGCCCATCCCCAAGTATGAATGAGCTGACTGTTTAAAAGACCCATTCATGTCTAAGTGAGGCGAATGTTTGAAAGACCCAATATCTTTCAAGATGAATAAGCTGACTGTTTGAAAGGCCCATTCTCTTGCTTAATAGACCGACTGTTTAAAAGATCTATTCTCTTATTAAAATGGGTTAACTATTTGAAAGACCCATTCTTGCTTAAGTGAACCGACTATTTGAAAGACCAACTATCTTATTTGAGCAGGTCGACTGTTTGAAAGACCTGTTCCTTTGTAAGTTGAATTAGTCGACTGTTTGAAAGACCCATTCTCTTGTCTAATTGGACTAACTGTTTGAAAGGTCTATTCCCCTATTAGGGATAAGCTGACTATTTGAAAGACCCATCTCTAGGGATGAATGAGCTGACTATTTGAAAGGCGCATTCATGTCTAAGTGAGTTTCCTGTTTAAAAGGCCCACTACTTTGCAAGTTGAATGACCTGATTGTTTGAAAGGCCCATTCTCTTGCATGAATGAATTGACTATTTGAAAGGTCCATTTACTTGGCCAACTGGATGTACATCCCCAGTTGATGTGCATTCACGCATCTATGCACTTAAACAAGATCGCATCATGAAATTTTTTTATGTCTTATTGTTTAAAACTATACTTAACTAATTCAGTGGTGTGTAATCTTGAGGAGAATTTATACTGAACTGACCACTTATTCATCGAATATATAATTGTACAGGTAGCGTAAGTGATTTAAATGATATTCATGATCAGATTAACGAGGAGCAAGGCACGAAGTCTGTTCAAGAGATACTATGTGATTTTGCAGCTCAAAAATAATTGCAATCTATTCGGTTTCATATGTTTGACTATTTCATTTTGTAATTGTAGGTATTGAGACATTAGTTTGTATAAGCTCTATGGACAATTACTGTAATAATTAGATTTGTGTATTTGAATTTCCTCTTATGCTTGAATTCTTCTATTCAGCTAAACTGCTAACTCTGATAAAAGAAAAAAAAATTACCTAAAATTTAACCATCTTTAAAAGTTAACACTCGGGTTTTTGGAAAATGAGTCGTATACTTGGGTTTCGAAAATCGGGGCGTTATACTTTAATACCGATTACACCCGATATATATAGTGTTACAATTGAAATAGGAAATGAATCTCGCACTGTTTCGATCAGAAACATGTGTCGGAGATTAGAATATCTATATTCGGTAATAAAAATGAAAGAAATTCAATAAAAGAATAATCATCATCACTTTATTTCACTAATCTAAATTCTTATTACATCCCTCACATGGCCCTTGATTCCAAAACAAAATACATTTGATTAATGTAATTGAAAGTAAATTATCAGAAGATTTTGGCAACATTTCATCTTGTAGAGAATCTGTTGCAATGACAAAATAGTTGTGCTGGTTTAGAACCCTTGCTTCACGCCGTTATGCACCAGATGCGTATAGCATTCATAATCCATGATGAATTTGTAAAAGCTGCATACCATATAGGTCGCTTGGGACCTTTGTTGTGTGGTCATGCAAGCATATCCTGTTGCGTGATCTCGTAGTAGGTTAGCTCCCTGCCCCTTGCATCTTCTTTCTCCTCTTCCACCCTGCTTTGATCCACGGGATACCTGGACTCTAAATCTCTTAATCCTATTAGGTTCCAAATGTTTCTCTCTCTGATCTCCCCAATCCTTAATTCTTTCTCTCTTTCTTTGATCCATAAATGAGAGGGAGATGAGGATATTTATAGGCCTTCACACGTGTGAACTATCAAATGCGCACAATAAGGCATGGTTGCATGGATGTGAAATGCACCCCTATTTCATGGTCGCGCAACATGTTCCTACTGCACAACTCGATCATGTCATTGATCTCTGTCTGCCATTATTATTTTCACAGCTTTAAATTCAAACTTTTTTCTTCAATTACGTGGTCGCGCAATGCAATATTGCGAGTGGCCGCGCAATTGTTTATGTTGTGGAGTGCATAATGAATTTTTATGCTCCAATACACACTTACGCATAACTGCTTGTGCCATCGATCTATGCATTGATCGATCGACATTGATCGAGTAGTCCTTAATCAATCGAGCCAGCATGTTGTATATCCCTTGGTTATATATGAATGCGGTCGGTCCATAGCTTTGGGCCATTTTTTTTTGGAAAAAAAAATAAAAATAAAAATCGTGCTGGCATGTTCGATCATGCACAAAAGTGTCCAGAAAATTAATAGGTTTTTTCCAAATTCTATCAATTGATTGACTCAATAGTTTGATTGATCGAGACTATCTAAAACTATCTAAAGACCAATCTTTATAATTCAAGGTTTACTCGATTGATCGACTAGGGTGGTCAATCGATCAAACGTATGTTCCGTGTACATATTGAAGACATCTCACAAAGATACGTTATGTTGTTCACTCCCCAAGTGTAGGGTTGTGATGTAGTAATAACTCGGTAAGACCGAGGTCGAATCCCAAGGGACTAAAACTTGTACGTTATTTAAAACTAATCAGAACTAGAACTAGATTAAGGTGAATTCTAAATCAAGTAACAATTGTGGAATAATTATGAATTAATTAAACTAAACTTAAAAGGAATCAGAGAAAGAAACTAGGGATTCAGAGGATCCACTTGTAGAGATCAGGGAGATCTTATGCCTGTCACCAAAAATCATGGAATTTACTGAACTGCTATTGATCTAGTTTTCAAAGAGATGAAAGGTATATGAATTAGAATGGATTCCATCACCAAACCATGCCTAAAAGACTATGGCAAACAACAGAATTAAACTAATTACCACCCAATCACATGTATGAAAGTTAGGAAGGGTACCGTCATCCAACCATGCCCAGGAGACTATGGTGAACAACAGGGTTTCCTGACGTCATAAACATAAAGGAAAAAGGACATGCTCCAAGCCATTGCAGACCCATTGTAATTTCAGCCACAATAGACCATTAAAGACTAAACAAAACATGCCGTTAATAAAACTAAAATCAATGTTGGTTCAGAATAAATCAAGGCTAAAAATAGAGTCTCCCATCCATCCACAAGCATCACCTCTTAGCCCTAGCTAAGAGGTTTAGCTAGACATGATCTAGCTAAAGATCTCTACACAAATCAAAGGAAAAGAAGAAAGAAAATAAAGAAAAAGAAAAAAATAAAAACTACTCTCCTCTTTCTCTCTCTCTCTCCTGCTCGTTTGTGGTCCACGTCTCGGCCCAGCCTCCCGCTCTCTCTTGTGCTGTCTTCAACGTCCCCAAGCTCCAGCCATCCAAGATTTTTTTTCCCCTTCTCTTCTCTCTTTTCTGTATCCACGTTGAAGCCCAAGCCCAAGCCGTCAATCCCCCTCTCTTCTTTCTTCCACGTCCAACGTTCAAGCCAAGCTCCCAGGCTGAATGATTCCATCTCTCTCATTCTCTCTCCTTTTTGTAGGTTGCTGGCGTTAGTGCAGAAGCCCTAGAAAGCTTCTTACGCAGCAGTAGGCGGTGCAGCGGCGTGCGTAGCAAGGAGACTTTATGCGTATAGCTGTTTACGCAGCTAAGAAAACAGTGGTGAAATCCCTGCTTTCCTTGCTTTATTTCTCAAAAATTCACATCACCTGGGACGTTTTTGGACGGCCGTTGTGATGAACGGATTGGATCATCTGATCGGCTAGCCGTGATGGCCCACTTGGATCGACAGATCCAGCCGCAGAACAGAGCTTACGCAGCTCTGTTCGCGCTGGTGAGATGGTGGGGCCCAAGATCAGTGCCAGATAAGAAATCTAGTCCGACCATTGTGTTTAACTCGAAAAAACGTTCGGGAATGGTGATTTTTGAAGTGAAATCGGTGGGGCACACAAGATCTTCTACCTCGCCGTCCATAATATTGTTTAACGGTTTCAATCGTGAAGATGCTTGCATGGGACCAGAAGGAGATCTTGGCGAGGGTATTGGCTACCTCGAGAACCGAATGAACGGTCCTGATTATTGAAATGTACGCGGGGTGGGTCCCACAGCGATCACCCGCAAGCCGCGGTGCGTCTGCTGGATGCCCGCGCGAGATAAGGACGGGTCAGCCCGTCTTTGACCGGGCTAACCGTCTGGTCTTCGTCTAGTGCAATGTACATGGTGTACACTCATCATACATTTAAGGTCCATCGTAATGTTTATGATGAATCCGGTCCGACTATCCCCTTTATCTCTTTGTTTAATGCGTTAAGACCAAAGTTGAAGCATGTCCTGATATCAGGAGGGCCCCAAATTGAAGATTAATGGGTTGATCTACCCGTTGGGTCACTTGCAGAGGGATCCAGTGGCTGAAAATTGACTTGTACGGTTAATTTCTTGTCCTCAGGCCACGTATGAAGTTTAGAACCGAACGGATGGTGAAAAACATGTGATCTTACATTCTGGATGAGTTTTAGGCCATTTGAGCTTCAGTTCTTTAATTTTCTCGGATCCCTGACGTGTAATTTCAGTCGATCTTGGTCCTCTGGAGTGTGTCCCTTGCCTTGGTGCATCTTGAGCGCTAAAACCATGTTTTTAACACCCATTTTCAGTTCAAGCTCATGAAGACCCCTGCATTACAAACACGATTAAATCGGGCTATTAGACAGTACAATGTTCGTAAATTCAGGTAATAACTAGGGTCTAATATGTAATATTTGACCCTCAACACAACCTCCAACCAGCATTTTGCTAGTCCTGAGCAAATTATGCGAAAAATAAGTTGAGAATTATAGGAGAACTTTCTATGAAATCGAGTGAGATTTTGAACAAGATACGAGAAATTTAATATTCATGAATGTTAGAAATTGTTTTCTCCTGGACTCAAGCACACATTAAACTTCATTAATCAAGTTTAAAAAATTAATCCATCAATTAGAATAATTCTAAACACTAAGTTCCATGGGTGTATAGTGTAATCTCGGCTTATCAACATTAAGAGATCCAATCGTCAATTTCACGATATCCTTGGTAACCGACAAAACAATTCATGATAACCAAGACTTAAACCAAAATTTGCCTCATAGGTTATCTTTTCATTTTCCTTCAGCCTTTGAAAAGTAACGTCAAGAAGAGATATCAAATCCTCACCTACAAGGAGCAAACCTATGGTGAAGACTGTACACCCAACTCTTTTTCACATATCATTCAAGGAGAAATAAATCTACACCTATAGGGAGCAAACCTATGGTGAAGATTATTCGTCCAACCCTTTCCAAAGGTATCTTTTTCTTCTTTCTTTTTTAGTTGGGTATCTTCTTTTCTTAAATTGATCATGACAAGCAAATTTTCAGACTGGTTCCTTACATGCTCAGTAATTACCAAGTTAATCCTTCGATATGGAATTGAAATCGTAATGTGTAAGCGAGACGTGTCCTGAAATCATGATTCAATCAATGTTTAAAACCTCTAATCATGGATCGATAATTCGATCTTAATTGTGAAATCTAACAGATAACTGAATTCAAGAGTCATACATTACCAACATCACTTAGCTTGAAAATCTAAATTAGGGATATCTGTCAAAATCACTTCGAATTCACAGGAATTTTCAGAAAAAGTTTAAAAATTTTCACAATTTTTGCTCAAAACTAAGAAAACACTGATTAGGTAACCTAATCTCCCACCCCCAACCAAAAATCTACATTGTCCTCAATGTAAGAGATATAACATGCAATACACATGGGACAACAAAAGTGAATGAAAAGTGATGGGAAGATAGTACCTGGATAACGAATCGAGAGAGATTTTTCAAGAGATCGCTGAGATAGAGCAGGTTAGTACGAGAGAATAACAAAAAATAAAATCCTACCTATACCACTTTCGCTGGTGCTCTCGATTGCATTTAGCAAATGCAACAAGCCTTTAAACACCTAGGTTACCCCTAGTGGACGAGTTGTAGTCTCGTGAGGGTTTGCAGTAATGTTACCCACAAATATTGAACTAACTAACTAAAAAAAAAAATGAAATGGAATAAAAAAGTTGGGTTGCCTCCCAGGAGCGCTAAATTTACCGTCTTCAGGCAGAAAAATAAAGCAACTATCCTAGACCTATGAAAGCGATAAACCTACCTATACCTCCATCAAACTAGGAGATCAGTCCTGGTAAACAGGAGCAATCAGAGGTATGAACATGTCCTCTGAATCAAATGTCTCGACAAATGGCTTTAATCGATGTTCATTTACTTTAAACTCCTTGCCATTGTCGGGATCTCTTATCTCGACGGCCCCATGAGGATAAGCAGTGACCACAATGTAAGGGCCGGTCCAACGAGATCGAAGTTTACCTGGAAAGAGATGTAGTCGAGAATCGTACAAAAGAACTTTCTGACCTGGCGTGAATGATTTTCGTAGAATATGTTGATCATGAAACGCCTTCATCTTGTCCTTGTAAATTCTCGAGTTTTCATACGCATCATTCCGAATTTCTTCAAGTTCATTTAACTGAAGTTTGCGTAGTGAGCCAGCGCTGTCTAGATTGAAATTTAGATTTTTGATCGCCCAATATGCTTTATGTTCCAATTCCACAGGCAAGTGACAAGCTTTCCCATAGACAAGTCTAAAGAGAGATGTTCTAATAGGAGTTTTGAAAGCAGTATGGTACGCCTATAAGGCATCGGTCAATCGGATTGACCAATCCTTATGGTTAGGGTTAACCATTTTCTCCAAGATATGTTTGATCTCTCTATTGGAAATCTTAGCTTGTCCACTTGTCTGTGGATGGTATGGGGTGCTCACCTTATGAGAGATACCATATTTCTTCATTAAACTCTCAAATGGTCTATTACAAAAGTGTGAGCCCCCGTCACTAATGATGGTTCGAGGCGTTCCGAACCGCGACAGGATATTTTCCTTCAAAAATTTAATGACCGTGCGATGGTCATTTTTACGGCACGGAATTGCTTCGACCCATTTAGTGACATAGTCTACGGCGAGCAAAATATACAGATTTCCAAATGATTGGGGGAATGGTCCCATGAAATCAATGCCCCAGCAATCAAATGCTTCAATGATAAGGATGGAATTTAAAGGCAACATATTTCGACGGGACAATGCTCCCAATTTTTGACAACGCTCACAAGCTTTGCAAAACTCATGAGTGTCCCTGAATATAGTGGGCTAGTAAAAGCCACACTGTAGAATCTTGGCCGTGGTCTTTTTAGCAGAAAAGTGACCACCACAGGCCTGTGAGTGATAGAAGGAGATGACACTCTGATGCTCATCGTCTGGCACACACCTCCTTAAGATTTGGTCTGGGCAATATTTAAACAAATATGGATCGTCCCAGAAAAAGTTACGCACCTTGAAAAAAAATTTCTTCTTATCTTGTGATGTCCAATGTGTCGGTATGGAACCTGTAGCAAGATAATTAGCAATATCAGCGAACCAAGGTGAATGAGAGACTCTAAACAGTTGTTCATCAGGGAACATGTCATTGATATGGGTCGCCTCAAGGGAATCAGAGGTATTAAGGCGAGAAAGATGATCGGCCACTACGTTCTCTACTCCCTTTTTATCTTTAATTTTCAAATCGAATTCTTGGAGTAGAAGGATCCATCGTATCAGGCAGGGCTTAGAATCATTCTTAAAAAGAAGATACTTAAGTGCCGCATGCTCTGTGTAGATGATGATCTTGGATCCGATCAGGTAGGATCTAAATTTGTCTAAAGCGAACACTACGGCTAAGAGTTCCTTTTCCGTAGTCGAATAGTTCACTTGGGCAGGATTTAGAGTCCTACTTGCATAATGAATGACGTAAGGCCACTTATCTTTTCTTTGGCCTAGAACCGCTCCAAGAGCATAATCAGAGGCATCGCACATAAGTTCAAAAGGAAGACTCCAGTTGGGTGGCTGCATGATCGGTGTAGTGGTTAACATACCCTTAAGCTTAGCGACAACTTCTTGGCACTGCTCAGTCCACTCGTATGGTGTATCCTTTTAAAGAAGATTACATAAAGGACGAGAGAGGAGACTAAAGTCCTTTATGAATCTTCTGTAAAACCCTGCATGTCCCAAGAAGGATCGCACGTCTCTGATGTTCTTGGGTGGAGGTAGGTTAGAGATAAGATCGATTTTTGCCTTATCTACCTCGATTCCTTTGGACGAGATGATATGCCTAAGGACAATTCCCTTTTGAACCATAAAATGGCACTTCTCCCAGTTAAGTACCAAATTTTTTTCTTCACATCTTTTCAGCACACATTTAAGACTTGCTAAGCACTCGCTGAAAGATGAACCGAAAACAGAGAAATTGTCCATGAAGACCTCTACATATTTCCCCACCATGTCAGAAAATATATTAATCATGCATCGCTGAAAGGTGGCAGGGGCATTACATAACCCGAATGACATCCTTCTGTAAGCAAAGGTGCCATAGGGACATGTAAATGTGGTCTTTTCCTGATCCTCAGGGGCGATTTCAATCTGATTATAACCTGAATACCCGTTAAGGAAACAATAATAAGAATGACCAGCTAGCCTTTACAGGATTTGATCAATGAAGGGTAAAGGAAAGTGGTCTTTCCTTGTGACGGTATTCAGCTTCCTGTAGTCAATGCACATTCTCCAACCAGTAGTAACTCTGGTCGGCACGAGTTCATTATTGACATTGGCTACGATGGTGATCCCGAACTTCTTAGGAACCACCTGAGTTGGACTCACCCATTGACTATCGGATATGGGGTATATGATCCCCACTTCCAATAGTTTGAGAAGCTTGGCCTTAACCACTTCCTTCATGTTTGGATTCAGTTTACGTTGTGATTGCCGAACAGCCTTTGCATTGTCCTCAAGATATATGCAGTGAGTACAAATCGATGGGTTAATTCCTTTGATGTCCGCTATCGTCCATCCAAGAGCTCCCTTATGCTCAATGAGAGTAGATATGAGCATACTCTCCTGTTCTTTTTCTAGGTGGGTAGAGATCACCACCGGGTATGTCTCATCTTGACCTAAAAAGACATATTTTAAATCAGAGGGTAAAGGTTTTAGGTCAAGCTTCGGTGGCTTGAGGTTAGACGGTAGAGGCACTACATCAGTTTGGGGCAATTCTTCAATTTGTGGCCTCCACCGGTTAACTTCAAGTACCGATGCAGTTTCAAGCATGGCACACGTCTCTCTAATTATATCATCATCAAGATCATGGGAGTGGGCTAGGCACGTCTCTAGAGGATCAGAGGATAAGGTGAGAGGCGTTCTATCTTCCACAAAAGAATCAATCATGTTAACATCGTGAAAATCGTCATCATCCTCTGAGTTGTTGCCGTTATTGAAAAAGATATTTGCTTCCAATGTTAAATTTGCAAAAGACATAGTCATGACACCATTTCTGCAGTTGATAAATGCATTTAAGGTGGATAGGAATAGGCGACCAAGAATGACGAGAATCTAAGTGCTTGTGTCATTGATGGGTTCGGTGTCCAAGATGATAAAATCAACAGGGTAGTAGAATCTGTCAACCTGGACCAACACATCCTTGATGATCCCTCTTGGTACACGAACAGAACGATCAGCAAGTTGTAGTGTGGTTCGGGTGGGTTTTAATTCACCCAAACCTAACTGTTGGTATACCGAATAGGGAATCAGATTGACGCTTACTCCTAAGTCAAGAAGTGCGTGATCAATTCGATAGTTTCCGATTACACATGATATGGTTGGACAACTGGGATCTTTGAATTTTTGTGGCACATCTTGTTTTAGGATGGCACTTACTTTCTCAGTCAAGGAGATCTTCTTTTGAACACTTTTTCGTCGTTTGGTAGTGCATAAGTCCTTTAAAAATTTAGCATATAAAGGAATCTGTTTTACAACGTCAAGCAGAGGAATGTTGACTTTCACTTGTTTCAACACCTTTAGGATATCCTGAGAGTTAGAGAGACGTTTTGGTTCAACCAACCCTTGGGAAAATGGAGAAACTGGCTTTTCTAGAGGTTCCGGTTCAAATTTTTATGGGGCGCCACTAGATCCATCATTGTTGTCCTCTTCTGGTTCTTGAGGCTTTTCGGGCCTAACCGGAAGGGTTTTATCAATAACCTTCCCACTCCTAAGAGTGGTGATGGATTTAGCGTGCCCCATTTGATTTGAAGAGATGGGATTACCTGTCTCGTATTGCGGTTTAGGATTGAAGATTGGTTGTGCAGGAAGCATCCCCTTTTCTATAACCGTCATACGTGAATCTATCTTTTGTATGAAATCCTGCATTATCTGGGTCAGCTCTTGCACAGAATTTTGAGCCGGTTCTTCTTGAGGTCTCCCCTGATTTGAATTTTGATTGAAGAAACCTTGAGGGGTAGCAGTTTGTCCATTCCTCCAACTAAAATTCGGATGATTTTTCTAGCCAGGATTGTATGTATTAGAGGGTGGTCCATTGAAAGGTCTTTGATAGTTATTTACGGCATTAGATTGTTCATTCAATACTTCTCGAAAAGCAGGTATTGAAGGAAAATTTTCAGTAGTATGAATGTTACAATCACAGATGCCACAAACACTTTCAGTAACCTTTTCCTTCTTTCCTTTCATGGCCTCAAATTTTCTAGTGAGATTAGCCACCTTAGCGTTAAGATCATCATCCTCTTTCAGGAAATATATTCCTCCTTTTTTCCTTGAATGAGTTGGCCTAGACATAGCATTCGTCCTTGGGCAATAGTCCCATGATTGTTTTTTTTCAGCAAGACTATCGAGGTAATCCCATACTTCGTTGACATTTTTATTGATGAAATCTCTGTTACATATTGTCTCGACCATTTGACGTATGGAAGATGTTAGTCCATCATAGAAAAAATTCGTAATGCGCCATATTTCAAAGCCATGTTGTGGGCATGCATTAACCAGATCCTTAAACCTTTCCCAACATTGGAAGAATGTTTCATCTTCCTTTTGGGCAAAGTTCATGATTGCTCTCCTGAGGGTAATTGTCTTATGATGTGGGAAAAATTTCTTTATAAATTCCCTCTGCATATCATTCCATGTGCCAATGGATCTAGGACGCAGTGAATGTAACCACGTCTTGGTTTTTTCTTTCAAGGAAAATGGAAAGAGTTTCAGCCTAATAGTATCTTCATATACATTAGGGAAATATAAGGTGCCTATGATTTCGTCGAACTCTTTCAGATGCAAGTATGGTTCTTCAGATTCAAGCCCATGAAACTTGGGAAGGAGTTGGATAACCCCTGGCTTGATGTCCATATGTCCTGTATTCGCAGGAAAAATTATGCATGAGGGCGTACTCACCCCCGCCGGTTGTAAATAATCTCGTAAAGTACGAGGCGGGGGTGCGTGGTGCACCTCATTCTCATCATGTACTTCCTCAACCCTAGGTTGGGGTAGTGCTTAGGTTGATTTTCAGCCATAACCTCCTCTGTCTTAGGAGAATTCAAGTAGTGTCTAGTCCTACGATGGACAGTCAACCCCTCAACTAATCCTCCTTCAGTCATGAGACGTCGAGTGTTGTCGCATGCCCAATGGGGCATAAAACACACTCAGCCCTGAAATTCTAACTTAAACCTAAGAAAGAAAATAAAAATCTAGGAAAAGGGAGGATTGGAGAGAAGTTACCAAATCGGAGTTCCTAAGTTAAAAACCTACAAAACAAACCAAAACAAGTTAGTTTCTAAGAGTAGAAAGTCCTAATTAAAAGTAAACTAATTTTTAGAGAAAATAAGAATTTCTAAAGAAAGGAAAATTAGAAAGAGCTTACTAAATTAGAAGTTTCCTACAAAATAGAAAAATTATGTTAGTTCTAAAAATCAGATAGAATGAACAATAGAAAGTTTCTAAAGTTAGAAAAAATTTCTAACAAGGAAAATAACTAAGCTTCTAAACCTAGAATTAGAAAATTCTAAAAAGAAAATCTAACCTTAAACTAATCCTAAAACTAATTAATTTCAGAAAAACGTATCCAACAGTCCCCGGCAACGGCGCCAAAAACTTGTTCACTCCCCAAGTGCAGGGTTGTGATGTAGTAATAACTCGGTAAGACCGAGGTCGAATCCCAAGGGACTAAAACTTGTACGTTATTTAAAACTAATCAGAACTAGAACTAGATTAAGGTGAATTCTACATCAAGTAACAATTGTGGAATAATTATGAATTAATTAAACTAAACTTAAGAGGAATCAGAGAAAGAAACTAAGGATTCAGAGGATCCACTTGTAGAGATCAGGGAGATCTTATGCCTGTCACCAAAAATCATGGAATTTATTGAACTACTATTGATCTAGTTTTCAAAGAGACGAAAGGTATATGTATTAGAATGAATTCCATCACCAAACCATGCCCAAAAGACTATGGCAAACAATAGAATTAAACTAATTACCACCCAATCACATGTATGAAAGTTAGGAAGGGTACCGTCATCCAACCATGCCCAGAAGACTATGGTGAACAACAGGGTTTCCTGACGTCATAAACATAAAGGAAAAAGGACATGCTCCAAGCCATTGCAGACCCATTGAAATTTCAGTCACAACAGACCATTAAAGACTAAACAAAACATGCCGTTAATAAAACTAAAATCAATGTTGGTTCAGAATAAATAAAGGCTAAAAATAGAGTCTCCCATCTATCCACAAGCTTCACCTCTTAGCCCTAGCTAAGAGGTTTAGCTAGACATGATCTAGCTAAAGATCTCTACACAAATCAAAGGAAAAGAAGAAAGAAAATAAAGAAAAAGAAAAAAATAAAAACTACTCTCCTCTTTCTCTCTCTCTCTCCTGCTCGTTTGTGGTCCACATCTCGGCCCAGCCTCCCGCTCTCTCTTGTGCTGTCTTCAACGTCCCCAAGCTCCAGCCATCCAAGATTTTTTTCCCCTTCTCTTCTCTCTTTTCTGTATCCACGTTGAAGTCCAAGCCCAAGCCGTCAATCCCCCTCTCTTCTTTCTTCCACGTCCAACGTTCAAGCCAAGCTCCCAGGCTGAATGATTCCATCTCTCTCATTCTCTCTCCTTTTTGTAGGTTGCTGGCGTTAGTGCAGAAGCCCCTAGAAAGCTTCTTATGCAGCAGTAGGCGGTGCAGCGGCATGCGTAGCAAGGAGACTTTATGCGTATAGCTGTTTACGCAGCTAAGAAAACAGTGGTGAAATCCCTGCTTTCCTTGCTTTATTTCCCAAAAATTCACATCACCTGGGACGTTTTTGGACGACCGTTGTGATGAACGGATTGGATCATCTGATCGGCCAGCCGTGGTGGCCCACTTGGATCGACAGATCCAGCCGCAGAACAGAGCTTACGCAGCTCTGTTCGCGCTGGTGAGATGGTGGGGCCCAAGATCAGTGCCAGATAAGAAATCTAGTCCGACCATTGTGTTTAACTCGAAAAAACGTTCGGGAATGGTGATTTTTGAAGTGAAATCGGTGGGGCACATAAGATCTTTTACCCCGTCGTCCATAATATTGTTTAACGGTTTCAATCGTGAAGATGCTTGCATGGGACCAGAAGGAGATCTTGGCGAGGGTATTGGCTACCTCGAGAACCGAATGAACGGTCCTGATTATTGAAATGTACGCGGGGTGGGTCCCACAACGATCAACCGCAAGCTGCGGTGCGTCTGCTGGACGCCTGCGCGAGATAAGGACGGGTCAGCCCATCTTTGACCTGGCTGATCGTCTGGTCTTCGTCTGGTGCAATGTACATGGTGTACACTCATCATACATTTAAGGTCCATCGTAATGTTTGTGATGAATTCGGTCCGACTATCCCCTTTATCTCTTTATTTAATGCGTTAAGACCAAAGTTGAAGCATGTCCTGATATCAGGCGGGCCCCAAATTGAAGATTAATGGGTCGATCTACCCGTTGGGTCACTTGCAGAGGGATCCAGTGGCTGAAAATTAACTTGTACGGTTAATTTCTTGTCCTCAGGCCACGTGTGAAGTTTCGAACCGAACGGATGGTGGGAAACATGTGATATTGCATTCTGGATGAGTTTTAGGCCATTTGAGCTTCAGTTCTTTGATTTTCTAGGATCCCTGACATGTAATTTCAGTCGATCTTGGTCCCCTGGAGTGTGTCCCTTGACTTGGTGCATCTTGAACGCTAAAACCATGTTTTTAACACCCATTTTCAGTTCAAACTCATAAAGACCCCTGCATCACAAACACGATTAAATCGGGCTATTAGACAGTACAATGTTCGTAAATCCAGGTAATAACTAGGGTCTAATATGTAATATTTGACCCTCAATATATGTCGGACTTCAACATTTGGAGTTGGGTTCTTTTCAATGATCCAAAGTCTTTATGTGATAGGGTTTCCCTTGGACAATGGATGCCCTAAAAATCTCTTAAAGTGAATATTTTGAACCTTAGATTATGAAGAGGTCATAGTGACAGTCCATTTTCACAGCAAGAGAGACAAATTTCAAGTGGTTGTTGAAATGATCATACATAAGAGATTTTCTTTCCCGTCTGCACACGATATAGGTTGGAGTACATTGTATAAGTGGTTTGGATCATTGGAAGCCAACCTCAATTCAAATGCTAAAGTCCCAGTATATCAATACTCGAGCAAACCTCAAAAATATAGTTTGGTCATGTTTTTTTTTTTTTCCTTCTTTAGCACACACCCCTACATAGGCACTCGGACCCAAGACTTTTGTTGAGAAAAGGCACTCGAAGTGTTGAAAAAAAAAAATGTCTACCACTACGCCATGCATCGAGGCCCTGGTTTGGTCATCCTTAATAGATATAGGGAGAATCAGATATATACATCATGTGGCCTGGTAGGCATCACCACCAATTGTGGGGATACTGGAACCATGTGACTATTCTCCATGCATAAGTGCAGCTGGCTAAAATGAAATAGGATCATTTTAAAGCAGAAACCACACAATTATTGCTTATTTTAATTTGGGACGCAACTCGTTGTGTGGTGATCTCAATACTAATGACTTGGTGGTGTTAGATGTGGTGGAATTTGATTGGATTATATGTTATCAGGAGAGACGAGGCCACGCACAACATATTTGAAAATTATTAGGTTAGATATCTGCTACTCACACCTGGCCATCATTGACAGTGGCACATGGACCAATCATCCTGTCAGGTCCAACACTACCTAACATGTGGGTTTTGCTCGTCAGATATATAGTCCCTTTCATCCTATATGTGTGGCCCACCTGAGCTTTGGGATCTTTGGGTGACGGGTGCCACAGTATTCCTATTGTGTCATACCTTAAACTAATATGTCGCATGTCACCATTATTATATTTTTCTATGAAAAAAAGCGTTTCCATATTAGAGTAAAATGGCACATATCAATATCGCATGCACACAATATAACTTCGAATGTGCCTGCCTGCTTGGGTACCTACTTAGGGCACTTTCTCTAATGTGGGAAAGCAACTTAACCATTCATGAAATCTACCCTGTCCGTCAGGTTTATCACCCACTTGTTAGTCTTGATCCAAAAAATTAGGCTAATTCAAGGTGGGCCACCCTATAAAAGTATACTTAAAAGTATCTAATTCATGATGTGATATGGCCTACTTGAGTTTTGAAATACTTTGATTCTTTGATAATTTTTTTCATTCTGATCCACTGGGTAGATGGATTGGCCCTCATATATAACCACGGTGGTCCATACACAAAATTAATGGTGGGTGTCCCATCCCAACATTTCTTGGGGTGTAGTCTACCTGAATTCCAGATGGTTATGATTTTTGGGTTCCAAAGTAGCCAACTTGATGAGCAAGGCACATCTTATGAAAGTTCCTCCCATGTGGATCAAGTTCCATCCATGCGGATGTCGATGCATGTGGTACACTAGCACAGCTCATTTCACGTGGTTGAGCCCTTAGAGATGTGACTGATACACCATCCTGCCTTCCCTGGGGATAAAGAGAGATGTTTTTGACGCAGGGAAGGACGTGATGTCGAGCACAGTCTTCCTCAAGAGGATAATTAACTTAAGAGGGTAATTATTCCAAATTTATAGAACTTATCTGAACTCCCCATAGAGACTCCTCGAATCCACAAGGAAAGAAAGCAGAAAATAGAAATAAATTCTAATAAATTCTAAATTGATTAATGAATGAATAAAAACGAGTTCATAACCCTTTAAATAGGGGTACCAAGTAATGGGAAAGAAATCAGAATCAAACTACAACTAAAACTCCTAGAATTCACGCTTACTATAAATAGTAAACTTACTATTTATAGAAGGTCGTGATGTCTACTAATGCACAAGGTTTTCGGCCCAAAATAGTAAGTGTCCTATTTGGCTTCACCAAACCGTTCTCCTAATTATTCTAAGCTCTTTTCACGTTGGGCGCAACTCCTAAAGGCCGACGGATGAAGAGTTATAATCAAACTAAAACTTACTATTTATAGTAAAAATGAAATTAAAACAGGAAAACGACTATCGATCCAAGGGTATTTCACAAATATGGCTTGTGCAACCCGACATGTCTGAGTTGGTTGGCTAAAGTAGCTCGTTCTACACCAAAATCGTATATTTTACGTCAAATAACTCATTCCGGATTGTGAGATAAGCCCGATTTAAGGTCCAATGGTCTGAATCACTTCTGTCATCGACTGGGCCTTTTTTGATCCATCTTGGCCATGTAACTATCCGCGACCCGCTCTACATCTGTCTCCTCTCCCTCAAAAGAACTCGTCCTCCAGTTCTTGTCTTGCTCTGGTTCATGATACTTGGTCGGTCCGCGACATTGAAAGTCCGTGAGATCGCTATATCATTTGAAAGATCAACAATATAAGCATGTCATTGATCTTTCGAATGATTGGTACCAGTCTAATCTTTTTATTCTTCAACTTGTTGTATGTTTCAGTCAGAAATCTTTCTTTGCACAGATGGACCATTACTTGGTTGCCTACCTTGAACACCTTTTGTCGCCAATACTTGTTCGCTTGCTCATTCTACTTTTCTTTCGAGGCATGTAGCTTGGTCTGCACCTCCGCATGAATGCCCATGATCTTGTCTATCATATGTTCTATTGCAATGCTCATGCCTGGGAGCTCAGGTGGAGGGACAAAGTCTAGTATGTGGTGAGGTACTTGTGCGTAAATAACCTGGAACGAATATTTTCCTATCGAGCGGTTCACCATGTTGTTGATTACAAACTCCGCTGAGATAAAACCAAATCCCACTGTTTTAGTTTTTCTCCTGAAATATATCGAAGGAGGTTTTCCAACGTGCAATTCACAACCTCGGTTTACCCGTCAGTCTGTGGGTGGTAGGCGTTGCTGAACTAAAATCGTATATCGAATCATGTCCACAAAGTTTGTCAAAAGTAGCTTATGAACTTCGTTTCACAGTCAGAAGTAATAGTCTTGGGAACCCCGTGTAGCCGCATAATTTCTTTGAAAAATAGATTTGCCACGTGTGTTGCATTGAGAATCTTTTACATGGTATAAAGTGCGCCATCTTGGAGAAACGATCTACTACCACGAACATCGAATCCATGCCGCGTTATGTTCGTGGGAGACCAAGTATGAAGTCCATAGATAAATTCTCCCGAGGGTCGTCAGGCACGGGTAACGGGGTATAAAGGCCCGTATTATGAGATTACCCCTTAGAGGTCTGATAAATATAACAACGTTGGACTGCATTTTCCAATCATATACCAATTGCGGTCAGTAATACCGTTCTTTCACAAGAGCTCGAATCTTATCTCACCCAAGGTGTCCACTAAGGCCACCTCTAGTAGCTCTTGGATTATCTGTTCCCTTAGCGAACTATTGAGGATATACACAATTGATTTTTCTTGAAAAGGAACCCGTCTTGCATATGTAAGTCGCTGGGGTGACCTTCTTGGCATCTAACCCATGCGTCTTTGAAGTTGTCGTCATCGGCATATATGTCTTTGAGGCACTCGAACCCGACAACTTTATTGCTTATAATTACTAACAAAGTTGTACGGTGACTCAGCGCATCGACTACCTTGTTCTGTTGTCCTAACTTATGTTTTAGCATGAGCATAAATTTCTACAAAAATGAGATCCATCTAGTATGCACACAGTTAATGTTAGTTTGACTATTAATGAATTTGAGAGCTTGATGGTCTATGTAAAGTATAAATTTTATTTGAATTAAATAATGTCGCTAGTGTCGCAGTACCTGGACTATCGCGTACAACTTGATCTCATATGTAGATCACTTCTTGTGTTCATCTCTAAGTTTCTCACTATAGAAGGCTACCGGCCTACCTTCTTGATACAAAACTCCCCCAACCCTGACATATAAGGCATCACATTCGACTTCAAATAATTTATCAAAGTTGGAAAGTACAATAATCGGGGTCGTGGATAATCTGCGCTTGATTTCTGCAAAGCTTCTGTTGGCTACGTCAGTCCACTGAAACTGCCCCTTTTTCATGGAATCTGTGGTTGGTGACATAATGGTACTGAAAATTTTCACGAATCGACAATAGAATGTCGTCAGTCCATGAAAACTTCACACTTCATGAATATTTTTGAGAAACGACTATTTTCTGATTACCTTCAACTTTTCCTCATCCACCCGAATGCCCGTGGATGTTATGACAAAATTCAGAAATAATAGGCTATCAGTCATAAAGCTGCACTTCTTTAAATTGAGATGCAGTTTATTTTCAGTGAGCACCTGAATGACCTTCTTAAGGTGTTTCATATGGGTAGTTTCGTCTTGACTGTATATCAAAATATCATTGAAATAAATCACAACGAACCGCCCAATGAAAGGTTTCAAAACTTGGTTCATCAATCTCATGAATGTGCTAAACGCATTCGAAAGACCAAAGGGCATGACCATCCGTTCGTACAATCCTTCTTTGGTCTTAAAGGCTGTTTTCCACTCATCACCCAACAGTATTCGAATATGATAGTAGCTGCTCTTTAGGTCCAATTTAGATAATATTTTTGCCCCCAGTAGTATGTCCAGTATATTGTCCAACCGTGGTATAGGAAACCTATATTTTATGGCGATTTTGTTGATGACTCAGCTATCAACACACATGCGCTAATTCCCATCTTTCTTTGGAGTTAATAGTGCTAGTACAACACATGGACTCATACTTTCTTGAATAAGACCCTTACTGATCAACTCATCCACTTGCTCTTGTAAAATCTCGCATTCATTCGAACTCATTCGATAATGAGGATGATTGGGTAAACTGACTCGAGGATAAAATTGATATAGTGTCGGATATCCCGTATGGGGGGTAACCCATCGGGAAGGTCATCGGGCTAGATTTCTTTGAATTCATGTAACAAGGGCCTTAGTCTTTCAGGGATGATGGTAAGCTCGAGTTCTTCCCCTTTTATAATTAATGCATAAGCCTGTCCTATTTATTTGGATTCTTCCAAGAAGTCCCGCATGGTTAAAAGAAAATGAACTTCCACTTTAGAAGTTTTAGGTGGTCCCTTTGGATCCATAGGGGCCAATATAGTCTTCCGGCCATCCTTGACGAAGATATATATGTTATCTCGCCCTTTATGAATGACGTCACGGTCAGATTGCCAGGGTCGACCGAGTAATATGTGACATACTTCCTTGTCAACCACATTGCATGCTACTTCACCCTTATAATGTTTGCCAATTGAAAATGATATAGTGCACCGTTCAGTTACCTTTATTTTATTGACCTTCTTGAACTAACCAATTGTATATGGGGAGGGATAATGCTCCTTTTTCAACTGTAATTTTTTCACCATGACCTTAGAGATGATGTTCTCGCTGCTTCCACTGTCAATGATCACGTCACAAACCTTACAATTCACTGTACACCTAGTGTGGGTGCGAAAGTTGTTATGCCTCTATGGATGCAATTCTTTTCTTGGCGCATATAATAGCCGCTTCAATACGAGTGACTCGCCGTGATCTTGCTGAACCCAACTTAATTCATTTGCCTCGTCCTCAGTGGTATGCTCCTATTCTTTAACATCCGGATCTTTATACGCGTTATTAGCAGTACCATCATTGATGGTGAGGTTCGCCACTTTTCATTGGGGGTAAGTGTTTGATAGGTGATCCAGTTGGCCACAACGATAACAGTTGTTGGGCCTTGGTCGAGCATATGGGTTCGGGATTCTATTTGGATCAGTAGCAGTCGATACGTCCCTTTGGGGTCTAGCTTGTCCGCTTTTCCGATCTTGGCTCTCAGACGTAAAAGGTTGAGTACGTACTCCTACGGCTCCTTCCCCTTAGGCTGTGGAGCTCCCTGGGGTGGACCTACCGCAGTGATCCTTGCGGTAAGATAGGTTCGTGTGTTAGGATGTTTCAATTGCGCTTCCGCTCAAGTATCCAACTTGAACGCATCATTCATCTTCTAGACAGACTGCATCTAGACCCGATCCTGGATGCCATATGCAATCCACCGTTGAATCAGGTGACTTGCTGCGATTCAGTCTTGACCAAATCGTTACGCGCCGTCAGGCGATTTCTTCTGCGTATTCTCTCACTGACCGACTACCCTGTCGATAATTTTGGTATTGTTAAAATAATACCTAATTGTAATCGCTAGGGTGGAATCGGGCACATAGTAATTGCTTCATTCGCTCCATGTGTGGATTGATGCTTTCATCTACTTGGTTCGTGTAAGTTGTAGTTGTTTCCACTAAGCTGAAGCTCCTCCTTTCAACTTGTAGGCCACAAGCTTGACCTTCTTTGCTTCAGGAATATCTATATAGTCAAAAAATCGCTTAACTTCAAAAAGCCAATCGAGAAAATCCTCAATGTGTAGCTGACCATTGAAGTTAGGAATATCAACCCGCATCTTGAATTCTCAATCTATTCGATCACTGCCTTATCTAGGGTGTTGGAAGATGATGTCATCGATTTCTTCCTCACTGGAGCCTCCTTCCTCAGGAATGACACTTGGATGCATTGGTGGTACTATCCTGTAATCAGGACAATTACGAATTTTAACAATTGACAGTGGAAGATTACCACCAGGAACATGGAGTTGTCCTAGAGTTTTTGTTAAGAGATCCGCTATGCAGTCCATAGAACCCTGTAGCCCTTATATGACTTGTCGATTCTATTGTTGCGCTGCCTTGAAAGCCGCCGCCGTTAAAGGTAAATTCCTTAGAGCACCGCCCATGGGATTGTTGCCCGACCTGTCGTTAAAAGTCATCGATTCGAGAAGAAACCTCGCTTTGATATCAAATTGACGTAAGGAAGGACGTGAGGTCGAGCACCATCTTCCTCAAGAGGGTAACTATTTCGAATCCACGAAACTTCTCTAGACTCCTCATAGAGACTCCTCGAATCCACGAGGAAAGAAAGCAGAAAATAGAAATAGATTCTAATAAATTTGAAATTGATTAATGAATGAATAAAAATGAGTTCAAAACCCTTTAAATGGAGGTACCAAGCAATGGGAAAGAAATCAGAATCAAACTAGAACTAAAACTCTTAGAATTCACGACTTACTATAAATAGTAAACTTACTATTTATAGACGGTCATGATGTCTACTAGTGCGTAAGGTTTTCAGCCTGAAATAATAAGTGTCCTATTTGGCTTCACCAAACCATTCTCCTAATTATTCTAAGCTCTTTTCACGTTGGGCGCAACTCCTAAAGCCTGACGGATGAAGAGTTATAATCAAACTAAAACTTACTATTCATAGTAAAAACGAAATTAAAACAGGGAAATGACCATCGATCGAGGGGTACTTCGCAAATACGACTTGTGTAACCCGACATAGCTAGGTTAGTTGGCTAAAGTAACTCGTTCTACCCCAAAATCATATATTTTACGTCAGATAACTCATTTCAGATTGTGAGATACGCCCAATTTAAGGTTTGATGGTCTGGATTACTTCTGTTGTCGACTGGGCTTTTTCTGATCCATCTTGGCCATGTAACTGTCCGCGACTTGCTCTACATCAGTTTCTTACCAAAGACTATAGTGAGCCACCTTTTTTTTTTTTTTTTTTTTTGGTGGGGGGGGGGGGGGGGGGGGGTGGGGTGGGGTTAGCTTGCCAGTACACCCCACTATCGGTACACACTCCACCGTTAGCCACCCCTACTAGGGAATTGATACCAAGACCTCTAGTGAGCCACATCTTGACTTTATAAGATGATTTGATAGTATTTATATGATTTTGGGAACCTTTTTACAAAGCTTAAAAGGGATGGCACATGCCCAACAACCTGGCCCCTTAGCTACAAAGGAAGCGGAAATGATCTAATCACTCTCATCCCGTGGTTAGGATGGTCATCGACGTATTAACAATTTATATAATCTATAGGGAGTTTAATAGACAATAAATGTTATTCCTATCTCAATGATCTAATCACTCTCAACCTTGTCCTTGCATGTGTACACGAACATATTAATAGGTTGGATCAGGATGATATATATATATATATATATATATATATATATATATATATAACTTCATCTAGGTGTATACGAACATATCAACAGGTTGGATGGAAAATAAAAGATACGGTGGACCCTAAAAAGGTTTCAATGGTGGGCATCCTTAGCACCGCTGCTTCCTGTAGTGTGGTCCACTTGAGCCTTGGATCTACCTTATTTTTGGTTCAACAGTCTAAAATGATATTTAAAAGTGGATGGATGGTGTGGATAAAAGTCATACATCACAGTGACCCCTCGGTGGCTCTCTAAGCATCCGCCTGTCCTGAGCTCCGAATAGGTAGGGGTATAGTACCTAATCCGCGCCCAACTATGTGACACCCACTAGTGGTTGCTTACAAGTGGTCCCTATGGGTCTATGTCCAACATCCATTACTCAATTATGTTGTGGGAGGGGCACAATATAAATTATCTAAATCATCTCATAACAACTAAAGCTAAAAAAAATCATGATTAAAAGAATCGTAGGCATGACATGAGACTAGTTGCTTCTCATAGGTGTTTTGAGTACCAAGTAACCACTTGATTAACATTCAATAATTAAGTAATTTTTTTTAATGCATGTACCATTTCTCATGACCACATCGGATGAAGTTAACTCCTGATCTAGAGAACACGATCAATATATACACTTATTCAACTCTTGATTGTATTTAAAAAACTCAATTTCCATGAACATTGATTTTTATTTTTTTTAAAATCAAATTTAAAGTAATAGTACACTACATATATCCTTTTTTGAAAGAATATTATTTGTAAAACCTTATCAAAACTTGATACTACTTTGCAGATAAGTCTTTAATTGCTTATTAATAGTTAGAGAAACTTGGTATAGCTATCAAGAGATCTTTCCCATACATGTGTAATTCAAAATCGATCAGGCTACTTTACCTAGTAATCAAGTTTGGCCAATCTAGGAACTTGTATCATCATACATTGAAGTAGCCAAATTTAATATCATCTTCCTATGTATAAAGAGGAGGGAAGAAAGGGACATAAAAAGTCACCTACAAGATTGATTACATATATGGTGTAATGACTTTTTTTTTTTTTAAAGGTGTGGCCCAGATCCGAGGACCCACCAATTATATTGCAAAAGAGAAAACTGTATACAACCTAGGCTATTTGGGGCTGCCCCGCCTATCATATCCTATACACTTGGGTCCTTTTTAACACTGAGTCGAGACCGGCTTTATCTAACAGTAGACGGCCCTTGATCAGCCGAGGGAGGGGGGAGGTCTCGTGGAACAAACTATTGGTCCACGTCCTGCTGCCCTCTTTGGCTAGACCATCTGCTGGGCCGTTAGCTTCTCTAGGGATGAGGGAGATTTAAAAGGATCCCCTATCAAGGAGACTCTTGATTCTAGCCAACTAATATGTCCATTTCCAGGCATAGGTGGACTTCTCGGATATGCGGTCCACTACCCACTTAGAATCTGATTCAATGAAAACTCTATTCAAGCTGGAAGAAACACAATACTTCAAATAGTTAAAAATAGGACAAAGCTCAACCATGTTGTTGGAAGCATCCCCGTACCCGCTGAAGAAGGCAAATATCGTCTTTCCATGGCTGTCCTTGCAAATGCCCCCACCACCTACAGGCCTCGGATTTGATAGGGCAGAACCATCGACGTTAAGTTTAAATCAGCCCCTGAGAGGCTTAATACATTTGACTATCTCCATTGCCGATGAGAGGAAAGAATGACAATCTGGACACGTGACATAGGGATGAGAAGGGAGAAGGAGCGGCTACCAAGGGCTCCTTTTGTCTGAAAGAGAGATAGCTTCCAACCACCATTTAACTTTCCCAAACACGCCTGAAGCTGAGATAAGGCGGTTGTTATATTTAGCATCATTCCTAGCTCTCTAAGTTCCCCAAAGAGCGAAGGTTGGAGCTAATCGGAGACCCACCAGGATCTTTATGAAAGGAAGGGGTCTAAGCCACCACCAGTGGAGCCGCTCCTCTATCGAGAGATGGGAAGCAAGGGAAATCCCAAAGAAACTTGCTAGGAAATGCCAAACTTTACTTGTCAACTCACTGAATAAGAGTAGGTGCGAAACACATTCTGTAGAAGGCCTGGAAGCTAGGTCGCCTGTACAACAAACACACATAGAGGCTAGGGGAAACCCTTTTTTCTGGATGCATACATCAATAGGCAATGCCCCTTGGATTTTGTAAGTAATAGGTCCTTGCATGTGGTTACAATTCACACCGTAAAGTAAATAATATTAAGCATATGTCGTGTTTATAATACGTAGATAATCACATGGGGAATAACTCATATCATATTTTCTCGACCTGGCTTTTTTAATTAGGCCATAACATTAATTGCGTAGGAAGTAGTTAAACAATTATGGAGTACAAGTCATAATATATTGTTGATCAGTGATGCCAATACTTTTAAAGTATAATTTAAATGTTTGAGATGTATACTTGCCACATTTATCAGATTTAAGGATTTTGATATTTTTCTCTAACTAATTTTTTTTTTTTTTTTTCATTCAGCTTTGTATTCGAGAAAATAATTAGTAGCCCTATATTTACATGAAATTAGATACATATAGCCATATTACAAATAGTCGCCAATGAAAGTGATAAATTATTAGTATTTATTTCTGTCACGTGCGTTTAGTGGTCTACAAATATTAGAAAGACTATCTAATAAAGTCTTAGTATCTATTAAATAAAGTATTATTTATTTATTTTATTTTAATCTATACATCGATCATCACTGTAAAGTAAATAATATTAAGCATATGTCGTGTTTATAATACATAGATAATCACACTAGGAATATCTCATCTTATATTCTCTCAACCTGGCTTTTTTAATTAGATCATAACATTAATTGCATAGAAAAATAGTTAAACAATTATGGAGTACAAGTCGTAATATATTGTTGATCAGTGATGTCAAAACTTTTAAAGTATAATTTAAATATTTGAAATGTACATACTTGTTACTTTTATCAGATTCAAGGATTTTGATATTTTTCTCTAATTAAATTTTTTTTTTCCATTCAACTTTGTATTTGAGAAAATAGTTAAAGGCCTTCGATTTACATGAAATTAGATACATATAGCTATATTACGAATAGTCGCCAATGAAAGTGATAAAGTATTAGTATCTATTTCTATCACGTACAGTTAGGGGTCTACAAATATTAGAAAGATTATCTAATAAAGTGTTAGTATCTATTAAATAAAGTATTATTTATTTTAATCTATACATCGATCATCACCATTTTAGGAGATTTGACTTGTTCACAAGAATAGATGGTGCCATTGGATGGATCTAGCCGGAAAAAAAAAAAACCCTTTAGTTACTTGTTAGATGTTGGTCATTAAGGCTTACCTTTGAGCCCATCTTGTTCTCCACTTAAATATGGGTTTTACCTGCACTGTTCGGACAGCTTAAGCACGTCTATGCATTATTGCACATGTACCACAAATGGGCCATAGTCCATAATTGGGCTCACATGATTAAAAGGTGATGGAAAACATTTAAGCAACGATAGTTGTTGCCCATGGTTTCGGGTGTACATGAACTGAGCAAGCTCGGTTAGCTCGCTCGACTCAACTCGGAAAAGCTCAATTTGACTCGGTTCAAAGTTGAGTTCGAGCCGAGTCGAGCTGATTTTTTGAGCTTGAAGATGAGTTCGAGCCAAGTTTAAGCTAGCCCCAGCTCGACTAGACTCGAATCAAACCTAGCTCGAATCGAACTCGGATCGAACTAGTTTAGTGACTTGGTTACTTCGAAATTGATGTCTCTCACCAAGTGTTGATTTTTATATTGCTTAGAAGGTGTTTGATAAAATACTTGTAAAACCATTGCTACTGTTTTATATACAATGAGATTTTGAAGGTGAAGTCCAGGTGTTTGTGAAAATGCTGCACAGGCGAACTCGGCTCGAACTAGCTCGAGCAGCTGATCGAATCGAGCCGAGCTGGCTAGTCAGGCTTGAGGACTAAGCCGAGCTGAGTTCGAACTGAGGTCAGCTAGTGGCCAAGTCGTGTCGAGCCGAGGCCAGCTTGACTCGGTTCGACTCGATGTACACCCCTACCCATGGTCTTCAATGAGTGGAGCCCACAATTAACTATAGTTTAGGGTTGATAAAATGGTAAAAAAATTGCCCAATTGAGCCAAAAAAGAATAAACTCTATTCTTCCAATAGTAGGCCCATTAATCCAAGCCCAAATGCTGTTCATCCTCTTCTCTCTTAGGGTTTTAAGATAAGAATCCTTGTTCCATCTTTTATTTAATTTTTAATTTTAAAGAAAGGTGGGAGCACACCACCTAAGTTTTATTCAATTAGGGCCAATTCCTTGTTCAATCCTTCGTCCCCCATCAATGTTAGCCAAAGTGGGGATCTTTCATGATTCTAAAATGGAGCCTACATGCTCCATGTTTCAGGCCCAAAACTCTACTCCTCTCTCTCCTTCTCCTCCCCTCTCACACTCTCTCCATCTTCTCTCTGCCAGCGGTTGCGTTAACGAGAGAGAGAGAGAGAGAGAGAGATGGAATGAAAGGAAAAGGAGGTGGCGTGGTGGTGATCAGCAACTGTAGCCAACATATCCTGTTTGGAGACGTATATCCACCTTTCAAGCTTTGTTCGTACGTGCATATGTTAGGGTTGGTAAACCCAACTTCATTTTGGTCATTTTCATTTTCTCTTTCTTATGTGCTCTGTATATGGAGCATGAGTAGAGCGAGGGTAATATTTGAAGGGAAACTTGATTGGCTAATCGCTAGTGTTGGTGCTCTGTGGATCCCACCATGATGTATGTGTTCATCCATGCCGTTCACCTATTCTTTCATATCATTTTATGGTATAAGCCCAAAAATGAGGTTGATCTAAATTTCAAGTTGACCACACAATATTGATTGAACACTCACCATTAAAAACTTCTTGGGGCCACAAAAGTTTTGGATCAAGCTGATATATATTTTTCCCTTCATCCAAGTCCATATGACCTAATCAATATGTTAGATGTCAAATAACCATTACACTGGACCAAAGATGTTTTTAATGGTGGACATTTAATTATACTTTTTTTCCCATGGTGTGGTCTACCTAGCCTTAGATCTATCTCATTTTTTGAATCAAGTCCTAAAATTATCTTTCAAATCGGATGGACAGCATGGATAAAACACATACATCATGGGGTCCAAAAAAGGCTGACCACTAGCCAACCGACTGGTGGCAGTGTCATCAGCCAAACCGTGTCTTTTTGTCACAAGCAGCTAAATACTGGTGCATTAAATGCAGGTGTAATGATGTGGCCAAGGTAGATTGCAACAAGCAGTATTTTCATATTGCCCCAAACAGAGGGTTAAGATAGCATAAGCTATTGCGTTTTTTCAACTTCATTTGCATATCTCTGTCATGGCTCAACATAATTTTAAATTGGGGTGAAAATTTGTCACATAAGGTTTTATAGGATTCCGCATCACATGGATCATTTAGATTAGACAACCATGACATGTGTGCAAAGGTGCACATATGTGTAGGTGCGCAGGGGAGCATGACTCACACGGAAACGCTCACCTGCGAACTAGTTCGTGCGTACTACGTATGAACTTTTTTGAAAACCCATCACACGTAATGTGGATCCAAAATCTGAACTGTTCATGTGAAGCAGCACCTCGTGAAACCCACCTAAGCCCAAGTTTTACTCTGATCTAAAACTTTGATAGGCCATAAAAAATGAAAACAGTTTCCTCCCTTGATTTGCATTTCTCTTTGCTATGGCCCACCAGAATTTTAGATCGGGGTGAAAATTTGTCACATGGGGTTTCATGGGATTCCACATCACATGGACCATTCAGATTAGACACCCATGGCACGTGTGTAAAGGTGCGCACGTGCGTAGGTGTGCAGGGGAGCATGACTCACACATGGAAACGCTCACCTGCGAACCAGTTCCTACGTACTACGTACGAACTTTTTTAAGAACCCATCGTACATGATGTGGATCTAAAATCTGAACTGTTCATGTGAAGCGACACCTCGTGAAACCCTCTAGGCCTAAGTTTTACTTTGATCTAAAACTTTGATGGGCCATAAAAAATGAAAATAGTTTCCTCCCTTGATTTGCATTTCTCTTTGCTATGGCCTACCAAAATTTTGGATCGGGATGAAAATTTGTCACATGGGGTTTCATGGGATTCCACATCACATGGACCGTTCAGATTAGACATCCATGGCACATGTGCAAAGGTGCGCACGTGCGTAGGTGCGCAGGGGAGCATGACTCATACACGGAAATGCTCACCTGCGAACCAGTTCGTATGTACTACGTACGAACTTTTTTGAGAACCCATCGTACGTGATGTGGATCCAAAATCTGAACCGTTCATGTGAAGCAGCACCTTGTGAAACCCCCCAGGCCCAAGTTTTACTTTGATCTAAAACTTTGATGGGCCATAAAAAATGAAAACAGTTTCCTCCCTTGATTTGCATTTCTCTTTGCTATGGCCACCGAAATTTTAGATCGGGGTGAAAATTTGTCACATGGGGTTTCATGGGATTCCGCATCACATGGACTGTTCAGATTAGACACCCATGGCACGTGTGCAAAGGTTTGCACGTGTGTAGGTGCACAGGGGAGCATGACTCACACACGAAAACGCTCACCTGCAAACTAGTTCGTACGTACTATGTATGAACTTTTTTGAGAACCCATCGTACGTGATGTGGATCCAAAATCTGAACCGTTCATGTGAAGCAGCACCTCGTGAAACCCCCCAAGCCCAAGTTTTACTTTGATCTAAAACTCTGATAGGCCATAAAAAATGAAAACAGTTTTCTCCCTTGATTTGCATTTCTCTTTGCCAAGGCCCACCAGAATTTTAGATCGGGGTAAAAATTTGTCACATGAGGTTTCATGGGATTCCACATCATATGGACCGTTTAGATTAGACGCCCATGGCACATGTGCAAAGGTGCGCACGTGGGTAGGTGCACAGGGAAGCATGACTCACAGAAGGAAACACTCACCTGCAAACCAGTTCGTACGTACTATGTATGAACTTTTTTGAGAACCCATCGTACGTGATTTGGATCTAAAATCTGAACCGTTCATATGAAGCAGCACCTCGTGAAACCTCCCAGGCCCAAGTTTTACTTTGATCTAAAACTTTGATGGGTCATAAAAAATGAAAACAATTTCCTCCCTTGATTTAAATTTCTCTTTGCTATGGCTCACCAGAATTTTAGATCGGGGTAAAAATTTGTCACATGTGGTTTCATGGGATTCCGCATCACATGAACCGTTTAGATTAGACACCCATGGCATGTGTGCAAAGGTGCGCACGTGCATAGGTACGCAGGGGAGCATGACTCTCTCTCTCTCTCTCTCTCTCTCTCTCTCTCTCTCTCTCTCTCTATATATATATATATATATATATATATATATATATATATATAGATTCCCATAGGTGGTGAAATTCTACAACAGCGTGAGTGTATGAGAGTATATAGACAGACACATACTCTCATACACTCACACATACTCTCATACACTCACGCCGTTGTAGAATTTCACCACCTATGGGAACTCCTACCCTTGATCAGGGGTTGAAACTCTTAAGTGTCTAGTTCATGCATCGATGAAGAAAGAGATAAGTATATCCTATATATTTTTTGTTATTTCTTTTATTTCAACTGATAAAAAGCGACGTGTCACTGTCCCGTGATTATACACTTATTATTAAACCATTAAAATATCTTATTCCATAGGTGGTCCACAATTTTCATGTGTTGAACTTGGTACAAATGTCACATGGTAAAAGATGGCTGCACGCCTGCAACTAACGTACGTTACGTGGGCGGTATCCGATCATTTGTTTTACTTCCACAAGTCGACAAGAGAAAAAAAGAAAAAAGAAAAAGGAAAAAAAGAAATCTTACTCTGGCAGAGTCGGACGGTTCATATGCACGCACTCAACATTTGGAGGTAGCATGCATGTATCTCAATGGCAAACGTAGGCTGCACAGATGGGTTGTAAACCAAAACATCTGCTGAATTGATTTTCTACCCCCGCCCGTCTCAAGCCTGGAACGAGCAGTTCAGTGGGCGGGTCCACCGTGATGTATCTGTTTATCCATGCCGTCCATACCTTTTATCAAATCATTTTAAGGCGGAAACATAAAAATAAGTCAGATCCAACGCTCAAATGGACCACACCACACTACAGATTAATCTTGCATTTAATGCAACCGGCATTTAACGCTTCGTGCCTTTAATGTAACCAAGCTTATTATCTGGTGTGGTCCAATTGAGCGTTGGATTTATCTCGTTTTTACAATTGTGCCTTAAAATGATCCGAGAAAAGGGATGAACGGCTTGGATAAACAGATACATCACGGTGGACCCGCCCACTGAACTGCCCGTTCGGGGCTAGAGACGGGCGGGGGTAGGACGCAATCCGCGTTCGGGGCTAGAGACGGGCGGGGCTAGAGACGGGCGGGGGTCAAAGTAAAGAAAATTAGTCAGCCCGAATTAGCTAACATATGTCCACTAATCAGAGGTTCAGATCGTCTTATTTATATGATTTGGGTTACAAAGCAAAGTTGTAGAAAGGAAATGAAAACAGACGGTCAGAAATAACATTGATAAAAATGGTGAAGAGTGCTGGAGCAAGTGTGTTTTTGGCACTCGTGCCTCACACGGATAACGACTTGGCAAATCGGTGTGAGATCCAAGCCGCTTGTTTTGGTTTTCACCATGTATGAATGTTCTCGTTCAGAAATAATGCGGATCCGATCATCAGGTGGACCACATATGTAATTGATTGTGGACTGTTCATCATTTTTCTTTAACCATCCATTTCTTATCAACACCTACGGTGCAATGACAATTAGATTATACTATTTTTAATAAATAAGCTTTGGTGGTGGGGCAGACTTGCCTTATAAGTGTTGGGTGACCGAGGAAACACACATGGATAAATCAAGTGAAATAATCCAATCGCACAAGTAAGCACAAAGAAAATACAACGAATTTAACGTGACAAAACCTTTCCGAGAATAAAACAACTGCACAAGACAACAAATAATCATAATGAAAGAAAAAATTACATGAGTTTAAAGAATATTTAATCTGAACAACCTCGAATCAACTCCAAGCTATATATACCCTTGAAACCCTACGAATAAAATTAAACAAATTTCTAATATACTCAAATTCCAATTATACTCCTATATATACTCTTAGGAGGAATCGCAATCAAAATTGAAAATAAATCCTGCAAATTTGCAACTCTGTGTAACTCTGCGATATGCTTGATGATACTTTTGATGGGACCTTGATCTTATTGATAGATTATCGATGTCATTGAACCCACTTTGATGGTATGAAAAAAACATCAAAACAGTCTAGAAATAAGACATGAAAAATCGAATTTTACTGATGGTATTAAACATGCATTCGATGTCATCAAAACTAACTTCGATGGCATCGAACAAAACACCAAAAGTGTCTAGCAACTAAACATATATTTTTCGAATTTTACTAATGGCATTAAAGTCTACTCGATGCATTCAAACTTATCACCGACAGACATGCTGAATTATAGATTTAAGACATCTATCAACAATGAGTGGCCAGGATGTTGCAGACCTACCAGGCTACTCTCTACAGTGGCAAGTGCGGGAAAGGTGCACTCGCCATTTGCATTTAACATATGCCACAAAATTGCCGTGTGTGTATGATTTTCGGCCCATTCATTAGGTAGGTCCCATCCTAAGAGGACCATGTTGAATAAATTAGGGCATTCCACTTTGAAAGTAGGTCGCACTAGTACTGGGATAATTAGACAGTCGATAAGAACATCACAAATTGCCTGCATTCAACGTGCACGTGTGGCCCACCTGACAACTGGGCCAACCCCGCTGTCAGGATTGGCCTATTTACACACACCCCTCCAGGTTCATTTGAGATTGTAGGGCCTGGTGGACGAGTCTGCCCCAAGCGCTAGTTCTTAAATCCATGATTTTAGGGGGTATTCAGAGCATGGAATTAGATGACATTAAGTGGAATGGAATTGCTTTTTTTTTTTTTGTAATACATGCACTTGTTTGTGGATTCTCTTAATGCCATGCGAGTGAGTTATTGAGTCTGCCCCAAGCTCCAGTTCTTAAATCCAAGATTTTAAGTGGTATTCGGAGCATGAAATTAGATGACATTAAGTGGGATGGAATTACTTTTTTGTAATAAATGCACTTGTGGATTATCTCTTAATGCCATGGGAGTGAGTTATTTACTTTGGCGTTTGGATCATATATGATGTAGGGCTTAAATACATGTTTCGATTCATGTAGTGTTTGGTCGTACACGAAAAACAACTACCAATCTCGGAAAATTGTATTTGAAAAATACAGCGAGAAGTAAGATGGGTCCCACCTTGATGTTTGTGAGTAATCCAACCCATCTATCTATTTTGTGAGATCATTTTAGGACATGCTACCAAAAGTCAAGCATATCAAACTGAAGTGTCCATTTAGTCCATAACACATTTCATAGGCTATGATGCAAAAAATGTAGTGATGAGATGGTCTAATTCATCCTTTGGTTGGCCTTATTTTTTATAACTATCCTTTTTCCAAGCCATGGAGAGGATGGTTTCAATCGAATAACAAAAGTGATTCCCTGAAATCATAAGCAATTCATGATGGGCCAAACAAATAAGTGGATCAAATTATTGGTTGAATCTATTTTTGCATAAAAATCTTTACTGTCCATATTAAATGCCATTGATCAAATGGTCAGTATTGCTCGTATCAGTGTGATGTTTACATGGTAGCTCGTGAAACGTGAATTGAACCTCTTTTTTCTTTTTTCTTTAAAATTTTAATTTTTAAATTATTATTTTTTCTTTTAACGAACACTACTGAATAGTCCCAATCAATGGATTGGAGTGTACAAGCGCGCCAACGCAACTAGGAGCATTTTAACTCAAGCATTCGCAGAGCACTGAGGTCATTTCTCTTTTCAGTATATATAACTATTTCAAACATTTTTCTTACTTAAATATTATATTTTTGAAAAATTGGAGCCCTAGTTCTAAAACACGGTGGTTTGATTTGAAATCAGGGTGAGTAATTAAATTCAATGAGATTTCAAGCAGAGTCACTAATAAATTTACATATTTACGTATGCGTACACATATAATTAGATTTACAAATAATAAAAGTTATACCTTCGAATGTTGTTTCATTACACTGGCGCACTCAATGTACAAAGACTCGAACTAACAGCAGTGTGCTTATGATGTAGAGCGGGTCGCGGACAATTTCATGGCCAAGATGGATCAGAAAAGGCACGGTCGGTGACAGAAGTGATCCGGACCATCGGACCTTAGATCGGGCGTATCTCACAATCCGAAATGAGTTATCCGACGTAAAATATATGATTTTGGGGTAGAACGAGCTACTTTAGCCAACCAACCCTGCTATGCCGGGTTGCGCAGCCCGAATTTGCGAGAAACCTCCTGATCGACGGTCGTTTCCTCATTTTAATTTTGTTTTTACTATAAATAGTAAGTTTTAGTTTGAGTATAACTTTTCATCCGTTGGGCTTTAGAAGTTGGGTCCAACATGAAAAGTGCTTAGGATAATTAGGAGAACGGTTTGGTGAAGCCAAATAGGACACTTACTATTTTTGGCCGAAAACCTTGCGCACTAGTAGACATCGTGACCGTCTATAAATAGTAAGTTTACTATTTATAGTAAGTTGCGAATTCTAGGAGTTTTAGTTGTAGTTTGAGTCTGATTTCTTTCTTATTGCTTGGTTTCCTTATTTAAAGGGTTGTGAACTCGATTTTAGGGATTCATTAATCAATTTCGAATTTATTAAAAATTATTCTTATTTTCTACTTTCTTTCCTCGTGGATTCGAGAAGTCTTTGTGAGGAGTCCAGAGAAGTTCCATGGATTCGGAATATTTATCATCTTGAGGAAGACGGTGCTCGACCTCACGTCCTTCCCTTCGTCAGCCTATCCCGAAAATAGAACCAGATGAACAAAGGAAAAAAGTTTACTGTAGCACAAATACTGACGGCCAAAGAGAGCTGAATGAATTGAATAAATAAATTGGAACCAAAGAAATTCCTTTTATAAATTTCGAAAGGTTGCCTTGAATGGGTGTCGAAGCACTCCTCACCCTTGTCAACATACATGGTTGTTGGCTTCGTGAAAGAGAACTTTTTTTTTTTTTGGTTTAAAATTCAAAATAAATGGCCGTTCTGATCAACCATTGCAAAAATAATAATAATAATAATCAGAATTTCAAATGGCAACAAAAATTATTTAGGCTTTGACAAGTATACTTGTGCATGCATACATAACGCCACACGCCTCCTGATTCCTTTTCACACCTCTCATTCTTAGGACATTTTCATAGTATCATATATATCACCATTTAGGCCATTAATATTTGGAAGTTTCTTCACTGCCATCATCTCCTCTTCACCAACAACCTAAAGCACTTTGTAGTCACTACTGCCGCCCTTTGCCATCAATATCAAATGACATTAGCCTGGACTATAAGGTTTTTCTAGAATAGTAGCTTGTGCTCGAGATTTTTGAAAGGTAAATATAATGCAGATTATTCGAACAACGAAGTTGGTGTCTTCCGGCCCTCGAGTTCCTCCTTTTGGAAGGCAATTTGCAAGCTATTCCCCTTAATTCAAGACCAGGTGCGGTGGATTTTAGGCAAAGGTGACTGCAAATTTTGGTTAGAGGACTGGGCATGTCTTGGCTCTCTCCAATCTTAGTGCAACGGCTATGTCCAATCTCCCGTTCCTCAAGATCAGTGACACCCTAGCCCAAAGGGCCTCCTCCCATCTTCCTCCACATGAGAAGGTACATATACTTCTCATGTGGAGGACAGGTGCATGCATCTGGACCAGGGCTCCCGCAGGTGAATTTAGCGTCAAGTCAGTGTGATCCTTTTCTAAGCGAAGGAGTTGGGCCTGGCATGTTGGAATTTTAGATATTTGAATTTGTAATTATGAAAATTCAGAATAATAATAAAAAAGTCATAAAAGAAAATTGAAACGTAAAATAAAAACTAGATAAGAGAATTAAGAGGGACATATTGAATTCGAGGCGTGACGAAAGTCACTTGATCGGCTTGAAGTTGATTTGCATTCATTTAGACGCTATTCATAGTGCAATAGGAACACCAGACAATCAATCTCATCAAGACCTCCCTTACACCAATTGGTATCAGAGCGAGGACTCCCCTTGGGCTGATGACAACTAATGTCGGAATTGAGCAAAATCCTGTAGACGATGATTCAGGGGTTCATTATCTACTGGGAAAAATGAAAGGTTTCTATTGGAAGAGTCGGTTGACCATGCAAGGGCTGTAAACAATCCTCGACCGTATTACAAATGCGCTAATTCTACCCCGATCCCAATGTGATACTCAACCGCCCGCGGTCGTTGTACGACACAACTCCGATTTCCTTAGAGCATTTCTAAAGGTGAATTGTAGGGCTATCTTAGATGAGTCAAGATCCAGCGATGAGGACATCGGTAACGACTATGCCCAATGACCAGTCCATGGAGACAATCGATTAGATTGTGCTAAAAGAGACTATTGAGATAAGGCCGAACTTCTTAGTTTTAATGGCTTACCTGAAGTAGAATAATGTTTTAATTACATCGTGTATAGAAGATTTCCCTGATTGCTTAGCCGAAGTAGAACGATGTTTTAATTACATGTATGTGCTAGAAAATAGAAAGGCGAAATTAGTAACATTCAAAATAAAAAATTTTATTTCTGCATGGTGTCTTTAACACCTCGGTTCTCAAAACCCAAGTACATTACTTGTTTTCCAAAAACTTGAGTGTTAAATTTTAAGGATGGGTCAAAATTCACGTATATTTTTTTTCTATATCAGAGTTAACAATTTAGCGAAATAAAAACAGATCAAGTATAAAAAGGAGTCCAAATATACATAACCGAATATTCGAATAACTAACCGAAAACTTATACAAACTAATGTCTTAAGTTTTTTAAGTTATATGATGGTATAAATTAAATATAAATGAAATCAGGAATAGAGAGTTGTAAAATCATCTGTCTCCTCCTATTCCACATGAACATAATCATGCACATCATCTGCGTCTTCTTCACACTGAATATGGTTTGATATCATCAATGGCTATCCCAGTGAGGTATAACCCCTAAGATTTATTGAAACATCAAAATAATTAAGCATAGTTTATCAAGAACAATTTATAATGAATATTTCACAATGACCATCATAGTAATAAGACAAAGTTTATCAGATACACATATATTGAATAAATTTCATGGTAATAAGACAAAGTTTATCCAATACACATATATTGAATAAATTTCAAAAAGAAATTCTTGTTTAAATGCATGAATGCATGCACATTCTCACAGACCTAGGGATGCACATCCAGCTAGCAAAAAATCGCCCAAGAAGAACTAGTCATCCAGAAAAGTACTCAAAGGTACGCCCTAAGAAGGACTAATCACCCGAAAAAAACTATGCAAAGAAGACACTTAAGATAAATTAGTCTCCCGAAAAAGTACACACAGGAATGCCCTAAGGAGGAATAGGCATCCGAAAAAGTCCATATGAAAGAAACAACTCATAGTGGTAAGAATGCACGTGATATTAACTTAAGATCACCTGATAAAATACTCTATGGTATAGCTCATAGTGACCCAAGAAACTCCGTGTTTTACATTGACTACCTGGTAAAATTCATATGCCATGAAAATGCATGATTAGCCCAACTATTATTATTTTAATTTCAAACAACCATTATAAGAAAACTCAAAGGTCACTATGGGGGGCTTATCACACAACATAGGCCGACAACTCAGGCATGGTGTCTCACACCACCATCCCCATCTCGTGAGACTAACAAATAAGATGTTTAAAGGTAATGTCTTCAAGTAGTGGTCAATTATAGTTTGATAAGTGGAACTTACCATCACAAGGTTATATGAAAATAATCCATAAAAGCTGCAAAATGGCAAATAATCAATCAAAGCCATATAATGCAAATAGTCCATTTAAGGACGCAATAGAAGGAATTATCTCCAAAAAGCTACAAAGGCACAAGCAACCAGCAAGATGGCAAGTCCTCAACATATTCTCAATTAGTCCATTACATAATTTTTCACTAGTTCGAGGACCCTCCAAAAACACCATAAAATAGTCACAAGTGGTGAAGTAATCCAAGTACAATATCGATAGCTCTTATACAAATAAAATGTTCAGTTTTAAACAAAATAGGAATTTTTGAGATTTATAGAAAGTTCGAATACTTGAATTTAAATCCAACTATCAATCATTTACGAAGAACATTCAAATATGAACTATCATCACTTTCATTGAATGTTATATTAGATAACTAATAAAGTAACTGAATTAAGCTAACTATCATGATGTAGAAATAGCTTAAAGTGTGATCCTCACTTTTCAAAAGTCAGTTCGTCTCCCAATGATGCTAGAGTTGGTTGTACACGCTTTAGGATTAAAGATCTTGTCGCGAAACTCGGTAGTAATCCAAACCCCACATTCCCATTCTCTTCCTTCCTCCATCCCTTTCTTCTTCTTTCTTTTCTTCTTCATACAACCCACATCTAGGAAATTACTGGGTCAAACCAGTTCTTAGACTTAGGAAACTCACTGAGTCAACTCGGTAATGACTCAATGAAAGGAGGTGATGAGTCGAGCCGTCGCAACGCAAGACATACCAAGTTGATTAGGTAGTAACATTAACTGGGTTATCTCAGTCACCACTCGTCTCATTAAATGACAAATGCTCCCCAAATGAATCGGATCCAAGTTGGACCTGACGGACTCAACTGGGTTAACTCGGCAGTGATGTACAGCCTCTCCTTCTCGCTCTATGTTCTTCTCCATTCTTCTACTTCCCTTCCTCACTTTTTTGGCTGGTTCAGGTTCAAGGATAGACTCATATTTCTTACTGAGTCAAACAGCGGGTCAAGACTCAACTGTGACTTAGAGGAGATGACTAGGTGCGGCAATAATCGGATGCGCCCCAAACTCAGTGAAGTCGCTCCTCATCTTCCTCTTCTTCCTTCTTCTGTCTCTTCTCCTTTCCTTTTCTCTGCTGGAAGACATCCAACAACATATCCCTGAGCTAAGTCGACCCAGTGTAGTATGAACAGTTTGACAGGGACTCACATGCCCCCTCTATCTTCTCTTGTTGATCTTCTTCTTTCTTCTTCTCCTTTATTTTCTTCCTTGCTCTCTTACAATTGATACATCAACTACATGGTGTGGGTTGGTGCAGGATTCGGACGAGTCGACTCGGTGTAGTGCGGCACTAGAAACGATGCCCTCTCTTTTCTCCTTTTCTCACTCTCTTTATAGCTTTCCTTCTTTGAAAAGGGTTGCTTTTAATTGTAACGCCCTAGTTTTTAAAACCCGAGTATACAACTCGTTTTCAAAAAATCCAAGTGTTAGTCTTTAAAATTCAGTATAAATTTGAATCGCTTAGCATTAATCAGAGTTATCAGTAAATGTTGGTGTAATAAACCATACATTGTATAAAAATATTTCCATCATCATAAATATTCAAATGTAGCACCCATACAGGACTTATACAATCCCAAATAACAAGGTTCATTAAACAAAGATCGAAATCTATCATCTAATGATGGGGCTCAATATGGGTCGCAGGTGCCTGGCCCGTCTAGCTCTAGCTACCTGATCTACTCTAGCAATTTAGTGAACAACATCAGCTCACTCTGCACCCACATCAACTGTTACGGTTTGATAGCATCAATGGCTATCGCAGTGAGGAGAACACCTTAAGATTACACACTTATCATTTATAATCCAGTATAGATCGCATGTAACGCCCTGAATTTTGAGGGTCGAGCAAAGCTCGAATCCCGACATTTCGAACATCACTTATGTCCTATGAAAGATAATATTCTGATTTCTTTCACGTTGATCAATTAAGCATGCATGGTATTATACTAAACAACGTATCGTACTCTAGATTTAATGTGATTAAGCAAATGCGTAAATCCAATATATATATATATATATACACATACATACATACATGTTTTACGAAGTTTCTTCCAGAGTATGGGTCTGCAGCTGGGATCAATATATATATATATGTACAATTAAAAAATAAACAAAATGTGGTAATGTAATTGTAGCATCCAACTAAGCCTAGATGCCCAGCATTCCTTGTCTAACGGCATGCGGCCTACATCGGCCCACCCGAGAGCTTAAAATAGGAGAATTCCTCCTCCTGGTCCAAGAAGTCCTGCTCCATTGTATCGACGTCAACCGTACCTGAATCTACACTAGCGTCTGGTTGGTGTTTTAAAACACCATCCCAGAGTGGGAGTGAGTGATCAACTCAGTGACTCTATAAAGCAAAAGTTACACATGTTATCAAGTTAATCAATGCAGTAATGATAAGGTAATAATAAGCAATCATTTCCTAACTACTCTTTTTAATGCGAGAATGGAGTTTATGTAATGATGCATGCCCTCACCCATCAACACTCCCTCAACACGCGACTCCGACCACCTGTTTCGCGCATGACAATACTTCTTCAAACGTGCGACTCCAACGCTTTTCGTCACATTCTAACTAATACGATGTGGTGCACGATCATTTTAGCCAAGTGAGTAATTATGCTCATTCATCCAGTAACTTTGGGAAGCTATGATACCTCCCTTTTTAATATTGATCCAAAAGTAGGTCCACTTGGTGGTGTGATGGTCCATATCGAAAATCAACGGGTGGACGCACTAGTTTATGGTTGGTAACGATCAATCTACAGTCAGATAAATTTTTAACTTGGTCATTAGTGACACTTAGGGTTCCTAAGGGGGTTTCCTAAGTATTTATCAGCTAGATTGCATGGTTTTAGGTGTGGATTGATCATTGGGTCATCAAGGATGTAGTGGATGGTAAATATCGCAATTTACAACCCAAGACCGACGATGTATGATTCGATTTTGGGATGAAATGATGGCCCATCTCAGATAGGTTGGTTAATGGACAAGGATTACTCTCAATGATCAAATCAAGCTAAACTGAGAGCGAATGTTTAGATGTATTATGTTGTGTTTATTCTAAATTAGGTCCTCATGGTAATACTCGGGTACTGAAAATTACGAGATGTTACATTAATACTCTCTAATCTCATTCTCGAAAGTTTGGCCGTAACTAATCGCTGGATTAGTTACAGCCAAAGGCATTTTAGCAGTAGTTTTATAGTGATATTTAAAGTGTCGACTTCTTTCATGCAGCCTAGGAAGAAGTCGACTTATTAAAGTGTGTGGCCCATTGAATGAAAGTCTTGGATTTGAAATTTGGGGCCATTTAATGGAGATAGGTTCTTTCGGCTTTCGGCTGAAAGAAGAAGATGACTCCCTTGATCATGGTGAAACTTGAAAGATAGGTAAATCTGATGATCTGAATGTTCTAATTGGTGTGGATTTGTAGTATGATCAATGTGGGGCCCACTTTTTAGATGAACGGACACGTACATAAACGATACGTGGAGTTTTCTCGTTTCGAATGCTGTTTTTCTTGGGTTGACAAGTTCTCTCCCGAGATCTCTTCACTATAAGTGAAAGGGCTTCCTATTGCCCTTGTTTAGATGTCTGGGATGATCAGAGGGGGTTTCTAGAAGGAAACTAGTGGCTAGGATCAAACCACCTTTCTAACGGAAAGATTCCTTCTGCATTTTCTCTTTCTAGTGGAAAAAAGCCCTAAAAATGGCTCATCGTTTGAATGTATGGTTGGGATTTATTCACGATGAACGGCCTGGATTGCTAAGCTGGTCACAATAGGATACGGTTTCTGTTTTTGAAATGTCGCGCGCGTGCCTCTGGTTGGGCTAGTTATCATGCTCGAACACATGTGCTTATTGGGTTTTCATTGGAAGCTCGCCCGGAGTACGATGGACGGCTTGGATCTTGCCAAGGGTCCCTAATGGTGGGCCCTAACTCGAGCAAACGAACGCCGTTCGTTTAAACAACGTTCAAGCGAAAATTAGGGAGAGGAAAATTCTCCCCATTGCGAGATATCCCGGGTTAGCGTGTTCTAACCAAGCTGTGTATTCCAGTGCCGCGCGGGCATGCACATTCTGTGCACATGCATAGGTCTAGAAGTGGGATCCATGTACTTCTCAATGGAATCCACTCCAACCATTTTTTTAGAGTGCCCAAACTATCGTCATTGCTTAAAGATCAGGCAGATCCAAAGCTCTGGTGGGTCAAGATTCTCTGATTTGATTGTCTACTGATGATTTTTAATAATTCAATGGTCGGATCTATTCCAAATCTGATCTACACTGAAACATAAGGTTTTCAGACTTGTTTGAGGTTAGTGGTGGATTTAGTGATTAGATAAATTTTAAATTTATTCAGTAATTTTCATTGATCCAATGGTCAGATTGGTAACTAGACCCATCATCCATTTTCTAAAGGTCTCTTCCTAGTTTAGATGAGAATTATTAGTAGAGTGAGTGATCATATGCTTAATTGCAATGGTGATTGGTTTATAAATTGCGTAGTGTGAATAGGAAGAATGGTGGATCTTATGGGTTAGATTTCAAAACTGGTAATGTACATATCCGTTGGTCTAGTTAAGCGTTGTTCAATGTTTCATCACAATCGTGACCTTTTGTGATGGTCGATCTTGAAACTCAACGATCGGATAGCTTTGATCTGTAGATGAAGATTACTCATAACGGTTAGATTTTGACTAGATTATAGGTGAATGGTTCAATGAGGTAGGAATTCATGGTAATACCCGAGTACTGAGAGTATGGGATGTTACATGGTGGGAGCAATTACAACTCTCACGTGCCTAACAGAACAAGACGCCTATTCGATCATGGCCATGGATGAGACATTTTCTTCAATCACGATTCCTCCCTAGTGGTTATGAGCATGTATTGTTCTAGCAATACCAAAATTACTGATAGAGGAATCAAGCCATCACAGATTACACCAAAAAGTTTTAGCAGTTGGCAACGAAGAATGATTTGTTGAAGACCGAATCGTGGAAGGTATCATGGTTCATAGGTGATTTACGACTGACAAGTCAAGATTTAGTTCAAATGCACCTGGTCGGGACCGTGGATGAAGAAGTCAGTTGGAAGGTAGGGTAGAAACATAGCTTGCAAGAGTCCCTACTTGACTTTATCTTTCGACTTGGCCCCCTCATTACGGGTCCCATGCAAGATTCAATGCTGGCCAAAGGAAATTAACCAGTAGAAGATTATCTTCAACCTTCTACAACTGCAAACCGTGACACGGGGAGCGGTTCATATAGGCCTCAATGCACCCACAACAGCGGGTCCAAGTAGGATTCTAAATCCATATGGTCTTTAAAGGGCGAACAATTGTTATCGTTGTGATCAACTGAGCCACCAATCAAATACATGCCCTTAACGCCCAATAGCCCACTTAGGGGGGCACTGAAGGTGATGCAACAGAAGAAGACCATGGATTTGATGAAGATGAACAAGCCGCTGAGGAAGGAGCTGGTGACGAAGAATGGTTGGCCGACGATCAAGGAAGGAGGTGCACCCGTAATGACATAATATATTTCATTTGTGGTGTACCATCAACGTCAATGTCCGTGATGTAATCATATACAGTAACAATAGCGAGAACATTGTATCGATGGTGAAGGTCGTCAATCTACGACAAAGCATCCTTCCCCTTACTCGATTGGTCGAATAAAAATGTAATTTTTTTTATATGACAAAATTCGCTTTACAAACATTTGGGTGAGCACCAAAAAATAAAACGGGCCTCACCTCTCATGTGTTCCCTATCTATCAAAACTACACTTAAAATTATCCCGGCATCTGGCTAACCAGAACAAGATTGAAATTAGGATGTTCGCTCTTAGATTTGAGACCGCACCATCCTGCCATTTTGGGCGTGCATCTCCTGGGATCCAAACTAAACCTATGCAATCAAATAGCCAAACAAAGCCAAACTAAGCAGCCTCCCTATGTCCTGCAGCTGATGCGACTGGACATAAGGAGGCCACCGCCCGCCTAAAAAGCATCAAAAGGTGACCAACTAGCCGATTGTTTCACAAAAGTTAATGGAAAACTAAGATTTCATGATTCATTGTGTTGGGTAAGCATCATCGACATCTCTACACCAACTTTAGGAGAACATTGACGCAATGAACAAGCTGAATTATTCGTCCAATTAAAAGTCAAAATTATCAAGTTGACTAGTACTCTTAGATTTTGGTCTTGTACAACTAGATGATGAATTGTAATTAAGTATAATCATTAGAAATGATTGATCATAAATAACCTTAAAATAGCTAATTTGTTTATATAAGTTTACATCATATTAAGAAGAAATTAATATAGGAAACAGCAAAACACGTCATGCCTCTCTTTGGGTATTTTTAGTCTCCTTGCTGTCTCTTTCTACTCGGTGACTTGTTTTAGCTTATGAGTGCGACATTGGCAAGACTCGTCAAGTTAGCTCGTTGTTTTAGCTTTTTGCCAAAAAAAAAAAAAAAGAAGAAGAAGAAGAAGAAGAAGAAGAAAAAGTTGGCTCGTTGGTTGGTGTGGAAGAACTATCATCTTCATGCCACTTTAGCAAGTGGGCGTCACTATCAAGGACACCGTAAGCTATGCGTTTGTTTATTTAATCTGTTTTACATATTTTAGTAATTATTCTAAAAATTATTATTGCCCTAAATATTTTTAACTTTAGTTATTAAATTAGAAATGATCATATGATATTAATCAGTGGCGCTGTTCAACCACATCAATGCACTTGCATAATTTAATTGATGGATCCATACATCAGGTCCAATATGAATTATGTGGGCCACCATGGAAAATAACCGTTCATAAAACATGTAGCTAGGTCGTTCTAGAGAAGCCCTCCTTTCGATCTTCATTCCTGTCTATTTCCAAGTGATGAATGGGATAATTAAGATGCTATGGTAGAAGTCATGTTTCAAAAACATAAGGCCAGTTTTAGTAGCTGCTTAAACATGATTTCATCTGATTTTAGTTAATAATTTATTATATAATAGACTTTATAATATATAAGGGTGTGTTGAAAATTAGATGCCTTAAGTATATGCTGAAACAAGGGCATCAAACAGACAATGGTCTAGTCAATAGGTTAAAGAATAACCATCGATTAGTCAACAACCTGGTTGACAGGTCGAAGGATATTGAAAATATTCAGTTTTTTGGTAAAACTCTTTAGATAGCTTTTGGAGCTTTTAACATATCAAAAACTTTGGTCGACAGGTCGACTGGACCGTTCGACGCGTTTCGATTGGTCAATTCAACATGTCGACGGATTGCAAAGTTTAAGCGGTTTCGCGTACTTTGTTTCTATTTTCGCTTTTTCTTATATATAAGGGTTTAATCAGAATGAGGGCAATGAGCTAGACATGCTTAAGGGTTTGAGATGGTTTTGGAGAGATACAAAACAAGAGTTTTTCTCTTAGGGCTTTGAATGAGTAAAGTTTCATATCTTGTAACTTGGTTATTCATGATGCATTATTGCTTTGTGGCGTGATTTTTTCTTATAAGGGTTTTTTCACTTAAAGTTGAATTGTTCTTTATTGGATTTGCTTGTACGATTGTGATTACTTTATTTAATTCCTCTCCGTGTGCTTCCGCGAGTCCCAACATGGTGCGTTTGGATGCACCAAAGATCATGATATTTTATGATATAATCAATCTAATTTAATGCAAAACATTATGAAATATCATTATCTTTGGTACATCTAAATGCACCTAAATTAAATAATATTTAAGATTATTTAAATCCATGCCAAAACAAAGACCTACAAATGTAACAAGCAAGCAACTGCTGAAAAGTCATTGTATGCTAGGTCACTCAAATCCAAACACCAAAAGAAAAGAAAAAGAAGAGTCAAAGCAATTCTAGGCTGTACTTGAGGAATCGGCCAACCCCTTATCTTGGACGGCCTCTGCTTGTGTCAATATCCATATCAAAAACACTAGTTGAGCGTGCTCAAGATAAAATGGCCCACAGTAATTAACTAAAATGAGATCAAACATGCCTATGTAGTTTTCACACATAGGACTTTTCTCTATCTAAATGACTTTGATGGCTTATTTTACAAGCTTTTGATTGGATGGTTAGAATTATATGAACGGGTTAACTTTTGCATGTAGCCCATGAAATGCAATGCTAGACCTAATGGACGGTCAGGATCGATCAATGAGTTATAAAAATGCCCCCATGAAGTATAAGACATGAGCTTTCCTAATCCCACGTGCGTGTACAAGGCTTTTAATGCACACGCCACCACACGTGGCAGCGTGGTTCCCGGATGCAATATCTAGGCCATCCATATATGGATGGTTCTGATCATGTAGACGTTCTTTACCCAAGAGTAAATCAGGTCCATTTAGTAGAGGGTGATTTTATAATGTAGCCCACTGGATGATTCGACTGACCTAATTCTTGGGTAAGAGCATCTGAATAGTGTTATGACTTCGATGATGGATATTGATATGCTAGGCTGGCAAATGTGTGGTTGTACATTAGCAAAGCTCCCAAATACCAAACGGTATTTCTGATTTTCCAATAAACACCACGCGGGTCTTCGTACCACCCCGACCCGATTAGACATTGGGTCAGAAGGGTTTTCGGGCGTTATTGGGTGGACCGAAATCCTCCTACGAAACCTGTGTTGGCCAGCACGTACAGCTATAAAGTTGTGTGTGCCGGAAACGGATTGGCTACTCCCCCTGCCACCGGCCAATGGCTGATGGTCGGTGCTCTGTGGGCCCCACCATGATGTTTATTTTTCATCAATACTGTCCATCCATTTTTACAGATCATTTTAGGGTCTGAGACCAAAAACGAGATATATCACAATCTCAAGTGGATCACATTATAGGAAACAGTGTTGAATGAGTATAGACCATTAAAAACCTTTTGGGGCCATAAAAGTTTTGGATCAAGATGATTTTTGTTTTTTCCTTTCATCTGGTTGCGTATGACCTAATCAAAAGATTGGATGTCAAATAAAGAGTACAGTGGGGCCTTAGGAGGATTTTAATGGTGGATATCCAATCACTATTGTTTTCCTGTGGTGTGGTCCCTGAGATTTATATCCTTTTTATTTTTTGGAATCAAGCCTAAAATGATCTGTAAAAATGGATGAACCTAATGGATAAAACACATACATCATGGTGGGATCCACAGAGCACCGACCATCAGCCACCATGCCGGTGGCAGGGGGAGTAGCCAATCCGTTTCCATGTGAAACTGATGGGCTGTCCTACAACACACCACCGACCTTACTGATGTGGATACGTGTCGTGCGAAGCCCGCTCCTCGAGGTGGAGTTGTACGAACGGTTCAAAGGAGATTATAGTTACATGGCCCCAAAATAATGTATTTATTAAATCTATACCGTTCATCCATTTGGAGATTTCATTTTAGAATAAAAACAAAAAATGATTCGTAACGAAAGCTCAAGTAGACCACACCACCAATAGCAGTCGATACCACCGTTAAAATATTTGTAGGGTCCAGCATAATGTTTATTATCCATCCAATCCGTTCATATGTTTACACGGACATGGATGAAGAGAAAAAAAAAATCTTATTAAACTTCTGTGACCCAAAAAGGCTTCAATGGTGGAAGTTCAATCCTCCACTGCATTTTGAAGTGTGGCCCTATTGATCTTTGTATCTTTCTTATTTTTTGAATTAATCTTTATGGCAAGCTCGCCAAATGGATGGATGGTTTGGATATAACAAATACCTCATGATGGGACCCACATAACTTGGTGACGTCAACACACTAGCCACCAGGTGCGCCACTGGGTGCTATGACCTGAGGCTAAAATAATTCAAATTTGCAACCGAGTGCTGTTGACCGTTTCTCACGGAGACCGTCTTTAGAAACAAGTCTCCAGCTCCCCTTAATTTTAGGAGCTCATAAATTGGTCCACTCCGAATCTTGATCATGTTTTTAGAAAGTTGTAACTGCTCATGATATTTGAAGTTATAACTACCTCATGATATCTGAAATTGTAACTACCCCATGATATCTTCAGTTATGGGACACATAAGCAACTTCCCATAATATCTAAAGTTGTGGGACATGTAGCCATCAAAGCTTGATGGAAGCTTTGGCTATAAATACACACTGTTTGGTCCTCAAACTCACTAACTTAATCCCCTTCAGTTTTACACCATCAAATAGAGTGAGTAAAGTTTGGAAGTACCAAACCGAGAGAGAGAAGCAGTGAAGAAGCACTGAATAAGCATCAATGGCTAGAGGTATTTTTCCTGTGCATTTCAGTTTTCAGTTTTGATTCTAATTAAGTGAATAATTCCGCATTATAAAATCATTATTTCATCAACATTTGGTATTAGAGCAAGTTTTATCTCTGCCTTGGTATTTATTGAGATGCCTTGTTTGTCTCTATTTTGACTGAAAACTTTTAAATCATTTTCAAATGGCGTGGTGGTCTACAGTATGGGATTTGTACTCACACCCTTTCGAACTAGTATAATGTCTAGTGATCCATATGATTTTTGTTAATTAGAGAATAGCCACAACATCTTTAATTAAATAAAATTCATGTATTATGGTTAATTCGGATCACATAAATGATATTTAGATAGTAATTGTAATTAATCATACTTAATATGATAAATTTTATCCCATAAGAATTTTTATTATATTTATATGATTAATTAGGATAAAATCTCAAATTATTCATAACTTAACCACAGGAATTATGAATTAATTAAATAATTTAATAGTTTTATCATAAGGTTTAACCTAAGATAAAATATATATCAAATTATAATCATAATTTACCTTTTAGAATTATGTATTAAGTAAATAATTTGATAAATTCTATCATAAAGAATACTTAAATCTGCTTGGATTAAAAATTTAGCCCACAGACAATTTTTTATGTCATTAGATTTAATCTTTAAGTATGATTTACATTGGTAAAACATGATTTATGTCATTAGATTCAAGTTTTTAGTCCTCAGTTTTAACACAAGTATGCAATGTATAATTTTTTCTTTTGCAGTTGTACAACCTGCAAATTTCTTTAATGTTCATTATGATATTCCTGAACTTAAGGAGATAACTATAAGGTCTGGAAGGAGAGAGTTCTTCTTCATTTAGGGTGGATGGACATAGACTATGCTATTAGGAAAGAGGAACCACCAACACTCACTGATACTAGCACTGCAGTGGACATCATGATTTATGAGCGATGGGAGCGATTTAATCGCCTCAGCATGATGTTCATTAAGACTAGAATTTCTACTGGTATTCGTGGTTCTGTCGATCAGCATGAAAAGGTTCGAGACTTGATGAAAGCCATTGATGAACAATTTGTCACTTCAGACAAGGTACTATCAAGCACCCTAATCATGAAGTTCTCATCTCTAAGGCTCACTAGTGTGAGAGGTGTGCGCGAGCACATCATGCAAATGAGGGACAATGTGGCTCAATTGAAGAAACTCGAGGTTGAAATGTCGGAGTCTTTCCTGGTGCACTACATTCTAAACACTCTTCCGCACCAATATGGACCCTTAAAAATCTCATACAACACACATAAGGATAAATGGTCAATTAATAAACTTATGACCATGTGTGTTCAAGAGGAAGGGAGACTGATGATGGAACAGGGAGAAAGTGCAATGCTGGCAACGCATGGAAATGACAAATCTCAAGCCAATAAGAAAGGGAAAGGTAAAATACCTCCCCAAGCTGGTATCAATAAAGATTCCAAGTGTTTCTTCTGTAAAAAGAAGAGACACATGAAGAAGGAATGTGCCAAATTTCAGAAATGGCTTGTGGACAAAGGTAATCCAACCTCATTTGTATGTTATGAATCTAATATAGTTAAAGTCAATATTAACATATGGTGGATTGATTCTGGATCAACAATCCACATTTCAAATTCCTTACAGGGTTTGCAAAACCTAAGGAAGCCAGTGAGAATTGAGCAAAGCATCTTATCAGGAAACAAAATGGGCTCGCATGTGGAAGGTATAGGAACTTACAATTTAATTTTAAGTAGTGATTTTATTTTAAAGTTAGAAAAGACCTTTTATGTTCCAAGTTTTTCTAAAAACTTGATTTCAGTTTCAAAGCTTGTACCTTTTGGATATTGTTCACTCCCCAAGTGCAGGGTTGTGATGTAGTAATAACTCGGTAAGACCGAGGTCGAATCCCAAGGGACTGAAACTTGTACGTTATCTAAAATTAAATAGAACCAGAACTATACTAAGATGCACTCTAAATCAAATAGAATTTTAAGAAATAATGATGGAATATTTATCTAAAATTTAGGAGAAATCAGAGAAAAGGAAACTAGGGATTCAGAGGATCCACTTGTAGAGATCAGGGAGATCTTACGCCTGTTTCAAAAATCATGAAATTTACTGAATTGCCATTGATCTAGTTTTCAAAAGATGAAAGGTATATGAATTAGAATGGATTCCATCACCAAACTATGCCCAGGGGACTATGGCAAATAACAAAATTAAACTAATTACCAACCAATCACATGTATGAAGGTTAGGAAGGGTGTCGACATCCAACCATGCCCAGGAGACTATGGTGAACAACGGGACTTACTGACGTCATAAACATAAAAGAGAAAAATAATATATTCAAAGCCATCGCAGACCCACTGTAATTTCAGTCACAATAGATCATTAAAAACTAAAAATATTTCCATTAAAGTCAAACTAAGATCAACATCAGTTAGTCTAATAAATTGCACAAGCAACAGTTCCTCCCATCACGCTACAAGCTTCACCTCTTAGCCCTAGCTAAGAGGTTCAGCCCATCACAGACATGATGAAGCTGAACATGTTAAAAGAAAATATGAAGAAGAAACAAAAAAAAAAAAACATAAATAATAAAATACTATTACTCTACTACCTCCGCCTCTTACTTCCATGTCCAAGACAAGCCTCCCGTCCAAGCTTTCCTTGGATCTTCTTGAATTTTTTTTTGCTCATCCCATTCTCTCTCTCTTTTATAGCAGCAGGAAGTCGGTGGGACCGACTCTCTTTACGCGCTGGAGGTTGCCAAAAACGGTTTACGCAGCCTGTGTTTACGCAACTTTTACTACGCAGCAAAAACGGATCCTCCCTACTCCTTTGTTTATGTGATCCTGTCCAAAAGAATAACGCCCCTTTTTGTGTGGACTACACGATGGACGGATCAGATCCGTCATCCGATCACCGTTGAGATCCCGCAATGGCCAGCAAAAATCGGGCAGTGTCCGGCTCCAAAAACAGGGCTGCGCTGATGCAGTCGATGGGCCTCATACTAATGTTTTCGGAGAAATCAACCCCGTTAATTGGATTTCTGGCAAAATTTCGGTCAGAAAGGAGTGGTTTTGGTCGCTTTTGTTGTGGCCCACTGTCTTAAATATTTCTGCCGTTTATACTGCGTTTGACGGTGAAAATCACATTATTGCATGTATTGGTCAGAACAGACACCTAGGTGTGGGTTACACCCCCCCTATGGATGCAATAGACGATCCAGATTTTTGACTTTTGAGACGTGCGGGCCCCACTACGTGAAAACGGCGGACGCTGCGCGTCCGCTGTTTGAAACAGAGACGGAGAGGGACTTACGTCGGTCAGCTCAACGCTGACCGACTAAGGCTTTTGTGGTGCACGGCTGGCATGCGTATCTGTAAATCTTAGTCCTTGGCGACCGTCCTTTGCCTTGGTGATCATCAGAATGTTAAATCCAAGCTTTTAACATCATTTTTCAGATCAAGCTCCTAATTTCAACCTGCAGCATAAACATATTAAAACGGGCCATTAGACAGTACAATGTTCGTAAATCCAGGTAATAACTAGGGTCTAATATGTAATATTTGACCCTCAACACAACCCCCAACCAGCATTTTTCTAGTCCCGAGCGAATTATGCGAAAAATAAGTTGAGAATTATAGGAGAACTTTCTATGAAATCGAGTGAGATTTTGAACAAGATACGAGAAATTTAATATTCATGAATGTTGGAAATTATTTTCTCCTGAACTCAAGCACACATTAAACTTCATTAATCAAGTGTAAAGTCTTAATCCATCAATTAGAAAAATTTTAAACATTGAGATCCATGGATGTATAGTGTAATCTGGGCTTATCATCATTAAGAGATCCAATTGTCAATTTCATGATAGCATTGGTACCCACAAGAGCATTCAGAACACCTAAAACATGCCTCATAAATCATTCTTTTTCTTTCTTTCAACCCTTGATTTTTTTTATTTTTATTTTTTAGTAAAAGTAATGCCAAGAAGGGGAATCAAATCCTCACCTATAGGGAACAAACCTATGGTGAGGACTGTACACCCAGACCTTTTTCACACATCATTCATGGGGAATTAACTCCACACCTATAGGGAGCAAACCTATGGTGATAATTATTCACCCAAATCTTTCCAAAGGTATCTTTTTTTCTTTTTTTTTTCTTTAATTGATCATGATGGGTAAATTTCAAACAGGTTCCTTCCTTAGTGATTACCAAATTAACCCTTCAATATCAAACTGAAAACTTAATGTGGAAGCGAGATGTGACATGTGAAATCATGACTCAATCAATGTTTATAACTTCCAATCATGGATTACTGATTCAAACTTAACCGTGAAGTCTAACAGATACTGAATCTAAGAGTCACAAATTATCAACATCACGAATCTTGAAATTCTAAGTCAAGGATATCCGTCAAAATCACTTTGAAATCATAAGAAATTTCAAAATTTTTTTTTTCTCAATTTCTCAGGACCAAGAAAACACTGATTAGGTAACCTAATCTCCCACCCCCAACCTAAAATCTACATTGTCCTCAATGTAAAAGATATAAACATACAATGCACATGGACAACAAAAGTAAATGAGAAGTTATGGAAAAATAGTACCTGGATAACGAATCGAGAGAGTTTCCAAAAATTACAGCATGGAAGCTTGTCAGCTAAGAGAGAAAACAAAACAAAAATAACAATGAATAAAATCCTACCTATACCACTTTCGCAGGTGCTCTCGATTGCATTTAGCGTATGCAACAAGCCTTTAAACCCCTAGGTTACCTCTAGTGGACGAGTTGTAGTCTCGTGAGGGTTTGCAGTAATGTTACCCACAAACATTGAACTAACTAACTAAAAATCTGGGTTGCCTCCCAGGAGCGCTAAGTTTACCGTCTTCAGCCAGACAATTAAAGCAACAATCCTACTCCTATGAAAGTGATAAACCTACCTATACCTCCATCAGACTAGGAGATTAGTCCTGATAAACAGGAGCAATCAGAGACATGGACATGTCCTCTGAATCAAATGGCTCGACAAATGGCTTTAATCGATGTCCATATACTTTAAACTCCTTATAATTGTCGGGATCTCTTATCTCGACGACCCCATGAGGATAAGCAGTAACAACAATGTAAGGACCGGTCCAACGAGATCGAAGCTTACCCGGAAAGAGATGTAGTCGAGAATTGTACAAAAGGACTTTCTGACCTGGCGTGAATGATTTCCGTAGAATATGTTAGTCATGAAACGCCTTCATCCTGTCCTTGTAAATTCTCGAGTTCTCGTACGCATTGTTCCGAATTTCTTCAAGTTCATTTAACTGAAGTTTGCGTAGTGAGCCAGCGTTGTCTAGATTGAAATTTAGATTTTTGATCGTCCAATATGCTTTATGTTCCAATTCCACAGGTAAGTGACAAGCTTTCCCATAGACAGTCTAAAGGGAGATGTTCCAATAGGAGTTTTGAAAGTAGTACGGTACGCCCATAAGGCATCGGTCAATCGGATTGACCAATCCTTACGGTTAGGGTTAACCGTTTTCTCCAGGATATGTTTGATCTCCCTATTGGATATCTCAGCTTGTCCACTTGTCTGTGGATGGTATGGGGTGCTCACCTTATGAGAGATACCGTATTTCTTCATTAAACTCTCAAATAGTCTAGTACAAAAGTGTGAGCCCCCGTCACTAATGATGGCTCGAGGCATTTCGAACTGCGATAGGATATTTTCCTTTAAAAATTTAATGACCGTGCGATGGTCATTTTTGCGGCACGGAATTGCTTTGACCCATTTAGTGACACAGTCTACGGTGAGCAAAATATACAGATTTTTAAATGATTGGGGGAATGGTCCCATGAAATCAATGCCCCAGCAATCAAATGCTTCAATGATAAGGATGAGATTCAAAGGCATCATATTTTGACGGGAAAATGCTCTCAAATTTTGACAATGCTCACAAGCTTTGCAAAACTCATGAGTGTCCCTGAACATAGTGGGCCAGTAAAAGCCACACTGTAGAATCTTGGCCGTGGTCTTTTTAGCAGAAAAGTGACCACCACAGGCCTGTGAGTGACAGAAGGAGATGACATTCTGATGCTCATCGTCTGGCATACATCTTCTTAAGATTTGGTTTGGGTAATATTTAAACAAATATGGATCGTCCTAGAAAAAGTTACGCACCTTGGTAAAGAATTTCTTCTTATCTTGTGACGTCCAGTGTGTCGGTATGTCACCTGTAGCAAGATAATTAGCAATATCAGCGAACCAAGGTGAATGAGAGACTCTAAACAGTTGTTCACCTGGGAACATGTCATTGATATGGGTCACCTCAAGGGAATCAGAGGTATTAAGGCGAGAAAGATGATCGGCCACTACGTTCTCTACTCCCTTTTTATCTTTAATTTTCAAATCGAATTCTTGGAGTAGAAGGATCCATCGTATCAGGCGGGGCTTAGAATCATTCTTAGAAAGAAGATACTTAAGTTCCACATGGTCTGTGTAGATGATGATCTTGGATCCGATCAGGTAGGATCTAAATTTGTCCAAAGCGAACACTTCGGCTAAGAGTTTCTTTTCCGTAGTCGAATAGTTCACTTGGGTAGGATTTAGAGTCCTACTTGCGTAGTGAATGACATAAGCCGCTTATCTTTTCTTTGTCCTAGAACCGTTCCAAGAGCATAATCAGAGGCATCGCACATAAGTTCAAAAGGAAGACTCCAGTCGGGTGGCTGCATGATCGGTGCAGTGGTTAACATACCCTTAAGCTTAGTGAAAGCTTCTTGGCACTGCTCAGTCCACTCATATGGTTCATCCTTTTGAAGAAGATTACATAAAGGACGAGAGAGGAGACTAAAGTCCTTTATAAATCATCTGTAAAACGCTGCATGTCCCAAGAAGGATCGCACGTTTCTGATGTTCTTGGGTGGATATAGGTTAGAAATAAGATCGATTTTTGCCTTATCTATCTCAATTCCTTTGGACGAGATGATATGTCCAAGGCACTTCTCCCAGTTAAGTACCAAATTTTTTTCTTCACATCTTTTCAGCATACATTTAAGACTTGCTAAGAACTCGCTGAAAGATGAACTGAAAATAGAGAAATCGTCCATGAAGACCTCTAAATATTTCCCCACCATGTCAGAAAAGATACTCATCATGCATCGCTGAAAGGTGGCAGGGGCATTACATAACCCGAATGACATCCTTCTGTAAGCAAAGGTGCCATAGGGACATGTAAATGTGGTCTTTTCCTGATCTTCAGAGGCGATTTCAATCTGATTATAACCTGAATACCCGTCAAGGAAACAGTAATAGGAATGACCAGCTAACCTTTACAAGATCTGATCTATAAAGGGCAAAGGAAAGTGGTCCTTCCTAGTGACGGTATTCAGCTTCCTATAGTCAATGCACATTCTCCAACTAGTAGTAACTCTGGTCGGTACGAGTTCATTATTGACATTGGCTACGATGGTGATCCCGGACTTCTTAGGAACCACCTGAGTTGGACTCATCCATTGATTATCGGATATGGGGTAAATGATCCCCACTTCCAATAGTTTGAGAATCTCGGCCTTAACCACTTCCTTCATGTTTGGATTTAGTCTACGTTGTGATTACCGAACAGCCTTTGCATTGTCTTCAAGATATATACAGTGAGTACAAATTGATGAGTTAATTCCCTTGAGGTCCGCTATCGTCCATCCAAGAGCTCCCTTATGCTCAATGAGAGTAGATATGAGCATACTCTCCTGTTCTTTTTCCAGGTGGACAGAGATCACCACCGGGTATGTCTCATCTTAACCTAAATAAACATATTTTAAATCAGAGGGCAAAGGTTTTAAGTTAAGCTTCGGTGGCTTGAGGTTAGACGGTAGAGGCACTACATCAGTTTGGGGCAATTCTTCAATTTGTGGCCTCCACCGGTTAACTTCAAGTACCGGTGCAGTATCTAGCATGGAACACGTCTCCCTAATTATATCATCATCAAGATCATGGGAGTGGGCCAAGCACGTCTCTAGAGGATCAGAGGATAAGGTGAGAGGTGTTCTATCTTCCACAAAAGAATCAATCATGTTAACATCGTGAAAATCGTCATCATCCTCTGAGTTGCTGCCGTTATTGAAAAAGATATTCGATTCCAATGTCAAATTTTCAAAAGACATAGTCATAACACCATTCCTGCAATTGATAATTTCATTTGAAGTGGATAGGAATGGGCGACCAAGGATGACGGGAATCTGAGTGCTCGTGTCATTGATGGGTTCGGTGTCTAAGATGATAAAATCAACAGGGTAGTAGAATCTATCAACCTGGACCAACACATCCTCGATGATTCCTCTTGGTACACGAACAGAACGATCAGCAAGTTGTAGTGTGGTTCGGGTGGGTTTTAATTCACCCAAACCTAACTGTTGGTATACCGAATAGGGAATCAGATTGACGCTTGCTCCTAAGTCAAGAAGTGCATGATCAATTCGATAGTTCCCGATTACACGTGATATGGTTCGGCAACCGGGATCTTTAAATTTTTGTGGCACATCTTGTTTCAGGATGACACTCACTTTCTCAGTCAAGGAGATCTTCTTTTGAACACTTTTCCGTTGTTTGGTAGTGCATAAGTCCTTTAGAAATTTAGCATATAAAGGAATCTGTTTTACAACATCAAGCAGAGGAATGTTGAGTTTCACTTGTTTCAACACCTCTAGGATATCCTGAGAGTTAGATAGATATTTTGGTTCAACCAACTGCTGGGGAAACGGAGCAACTGGCTTTTCTAGAGGTTCCAGTTCAAATTTTTGTGGGGCGCCACTAGATCCATCATTGTTGTCCTCTTTTGGTTCTTGAGGCTTTTCGGGCCTAACCGGAAGGGTTTTATTAATAACCTTCCCACTCCTAAGAGTGGTGATGGATTTAGCGTGCCCCATTTGATTTGAAGAGCTGGGATTACCTGTCTCGTATTGCGGTTTAGGATTGGGGATTGGTTGTGCAGGAAGCATCCCCTTTTTTATAGTCGTCATACGTGAATCTATCTTTTGTATGAAATCCCGCATTATCTGCGTCAGCTCTTGTATAAAATTTTGAGCCGGTTCTTCTTGAGGTCTCCCCTGATTTGGATTTTGATTGAAGAAACCTTGAGGGGTAGCAGTTTGTCCGTTCCTCCAACTAAAATTCGGATGATTTTTCCAGCCAGGATTGTACGTATTAGAGGGTGGTCCATTGAAAGGTCTTTGATAGTTATTTACGGCATTAGATTGTTCATTCAATACTTCTCGAAAGGCAGGTATTGAAGGACAATTTTCAGTAGTATGAATGTTGCAATCACAGATGCCGCAAACACTTTCATTAACCTTTTCCTTCCTTCCATGGCCTCAAATTTTCTGGTGAGATTGGCCACCTTAGCGTTAAGATCATTATCCTCTTTCAGGAGATATATTCTTCCTTTTTCCCTTGAATGAGTCGGCCTAGACGTACTGTTCGCCCTTGGGTAATAGTCCCATGATTGTATTTTTTCAGCGAGACTATCGAGGTAATCCCATACCTCGTCGACATTTTTATTGATGAATTCTCCGTTACACATTGTCTCGACCATTTGGCGCATGAAAGATGTTAGCCCATCATATAAGAAATTTATAATGCGCCATATTTTAAAGCCATGTTGTGGGCATGCATTAACCAGATCCTTGAACCTTTCCCAACATTGGAAGAATGTTTCATCTTCCTTTTGGGCAAAGTTCATGATTGCTCTCCTGAGGGTAATTGTCTTATGATGTGGAAAAAATTTCTTTATAAATTTCCTCTGCATATCATTCCATGTGCCAATGGATCTAGGACGCAGTGAATGCAACCACGTCTTGACTTTTTCTTTCAAGAAAAATGGAAAGAGTTTTAGCTTAATAGTATCCTCAGATACATTAGGGAAGTATAAGGTGCCTATGATTTCATCGAACTCTTTCAGATGCAAGTATGGTTCTTCAGTCACGAGGCGTCGAGTGTTGTCGCGTGCCCACTGGGGCATAAAACACACTCAGCCCTCAAATTCTAACTTAAACCTAAGAGAAAGGAAGAAGTAGAAATATAGAAAATAAAAGGAAAAGATGGAAAGAAGTTACCAAATTTGGAGGCCTAGGTTAAGAATCTGCAAAACAAAACAAAATAAGTTAGTTTCTAGGAATAGAAAGTTTTAATTAAAAGTAAACTAATTTCTAGAGAAAAGAAGAAATTCTAAAGAAAGAAAAATTAGAAAGAGCTTACTAAATTAGAAGTTCCTACAAAACAGAAAAATTGGATTAGTTCCTAAACAAAAACTTATAGAAAAATTCTAAAACAAGAGACAAGGTTAGGATTCCTAAAAAGAATTAGAATTAGAATCTCACTAAAAAGAAGAAATAAATCTTAATCTAAATCTAGAATAGAAAGGAAGAATTTAAGACATAATTTACTAATTTAGAAACTATCTTAGAAGCCTATAAAATAAGAAAGACAAGTTAATTTCTAAAAATTAAGAAAATCTAAACATAATCTTAAACTAATCTTAAAACTAATTAATTTCAGAAACGCAACCGTCAGTCCCCGGTAACGGCGCCAAAAACTTGTTCACTCCCCAAGTGCAGGATTGTGATGTAGTCTTAACTCGGTAAGACCGAGGTCGAATTCCAAGGGACTGAAACTTGTACGTTATCTAAAATTAAATAGAACTAGAACTAGACTAAGATGCACTCTAAATCAAATAGAATTTTAAAAAATAATGATGGAATATTTATCTAAAATTTAGGAGAAATCAGAGAAAAGGAAACTAGGGATTCAGAGGATCCACTTGTAGAGATCAGGGAGATCTTACGCCTGTTTCAAAAATCATGGAATTTACTGAACTGCCATTGATCTAGTTTTCAAAAGATGAAAGGTATATGAATTAGAATGGATTCCATCACCAAACCATACCCAGGGGACTATGACAAACAACAAAATTAAACTAATTACCAACCAATCACATGTATGAAGGTTAGAAAGGGTGCCGACATCCAACCATGCCCAGGAGACTATGGTGAACAACGGGACTTACTGACGTCATAAATATAAAAGAGAAAAAGAACATATTCAAAGCCATCGCAGACCCACTGTAATTTCAGTCACAATAGACCATTAAAAACTAAAAATATTTTCATTAAAGTCAAACTAAGATCAACATCAGTTAGTCTAATAAATTGCACAAGCAACAGTTCCTCCCATCACGCTATAAGCTTCACCTCTTAGCCCTAGCTAAGAGGTTCAGCCCATCACAGACATGATGAAGCTGAACATGTTAAAAGAAAATATGAAGAAGAAACAAACAAAAAAATAACATAAATAATAAAATACTATTACTCTACTACCTCCGCCTCTTACTTCCACGTTCAAGCCAAGCCTCCCGTCCAAGCTTTCCCTGGATCTCCTTGAATTTTTTTTTCTCATCCCATTCTCTCTCTCTTTTATAGCAGCAGGAATTCGGTGGGACCGACTCTCTTTACGCGCTGGAGGTTGCCAAAAACGGTTTACGCAGCCTGTGTTTACGCAACTTTGACTACGCAGCAAAAACGGATCCTCCCTACTCCTTTGTTTATGTGATCCTGTCCAAAAGAATAACGCCCCTTGAGACATTTTTGTGTGGACTACACGATGGACGGATCAGATCTGTCATCTGATCACCGTTGAGATCCCACAATGGCCAGCAAAAATCGGGCAGCGTCCGACTGTAAAAACAGGGCTGCGCTGATGCAGTCGGTGGGCCTCATATTAATGTTTTCGAAAAAATCAACCCGGTTAATTGGATTTCTGGCAAAATTTCGGTCAGAAAGGAGTGGTTTTGGTCGCTTTTGGTGTGGCCCACTGTCTTAAATATTTTCGCCGTTCATACTGCATTTGACGGTGGAAATCACATTATTGCGTGTATTGGTCAGAACAGACACCTAGGTGTGGGTTACACCCCCCCATGGATGCAATAGATGGTCCAGATTTTTGACTTTTGAGACATGCGGGCCCCACTACGTGAAAACGGCGGACGCTGCGCGTCCGCTGTTTGAAACAGAGACGGAGAGAGACTTACGTCGGTCAGCTCAACGCTGACCGACTAAGGCTTTTGTGGTGCACGGCTGGCGTGCGTATCTGTAAATCTTAGTCCTTGGCGTCCGTCCTTTGCCTTGGTGATCATCAGAATGTTAAATCCAAGCTTTTAACATCATTTTTCAGCTCAAGCTCCTAATTTCAACCTGCAGCATAAACATATTAAAACGGGCCATTAGACAGTACAATGTTCGTAAATCCAGGTAATAACTAGGGTCTAATATGTGATATTTGACCCTTAATAAATATTCCTTTCATTTTTCAGATTCATCATTCAGTTTATTTTATAAATCTGATTATGTTGGGAATGATATTTTATCTGATGGTCTTTACTGCATTAATTTATAAAATAATGCCATCTATAATTAAATGCATGTTCACACTGGCACTAAGAGATGTGTTATTAATGAGGATTCCTCAAAATTATGGCACCGGAGATTAGGTCATATCTCCATAGAAAGAATTAAAAGATTAGTAAATGAAGGGGTAATAAATACTCTAGATTTTACTGATTTTGAGACTTGTGTGGACTGCATAAATGGAAAGCAGACCAACAAGTCAAAGAAAGGTGCCACAAGGAGTTGCGACATATTAGAGATCATACATATTGATATATGTAGTCTAGATATAGACTCACATGGTCAAAAATACTTCATTTCTTTTATAGATGATTACTCCCGATATATGTATCTCTACATGCTTTATAACAAGAACGAAACATTAGATGCCTTTAAAATCTTTAAGGCTGAAGTAGA
>CM073580.1:11061202-11093702 GCA_037074715.1 Magnolia kwangsiensis | reverse complement strand
GGAAGGATAGGGCCACCTGGACTGATGCGCGCCTACCGTTGAGGAATGGAAGAGTATCATCAGCAAAGAGGATGTGGGAGATCACTAGGCAACCCTGTTTGAGTATAAACAGCTGGCAGACCCCTCTTTCCATTAAGGACCTGAATCCTTTACTCAGAGTTTCAGCAGCAATAATGAACAGGGTCGGAGAAAGCGGGTCTCCCTAACAAAGACCCCTGGACGACTTGAAGTAACCAGCGACCACCCCATTCAGCAGGACCGAAAACTAGCTGTTACTCCAACAACTTTCAAACAAACTAATACACCTATTGCTAAATCTGAAATTCCTCAGCACCGACTTCAAGAACCCTCAGTCAACCCGATTAATAGCCTTCTCCATGTCAAGCTTCAACACAATGTTCCCTCCCCTAACCTTCCTATTAATTTTCCTTAACACTTCCTGAGCCAAAAGGATGTTTTCTGCTATGGAACGACCCAGAATAAATGCCCCTTGCTCATCTGAAATGATTATTGGAAGGACGGTGTTTAATCTGGATGCAAAAATCTTATACATGTAGTGGCACAGGTTGATGGGCCTGTAGTCAGCGAAAGACGATGCGGAGTCGGATTTGGGAATAAGGCAAATAAGGGAGGAGGAGAATGCCTTAGGGAGCATACCTCCTTCGAAGAAACTCACCGCTGCTCGAAAAATGTCTTGACTAATAATTGGCCAATAGGAAGTGAAGAAACCTGCTAAGAACCCATCTAGGCCCGGGGTGTCTTCCTTTAGCATGCCATTGACCGCTAGGAGAACTTATTGAAAAGAGGGAGGGGCGGCTAGCTCGACATTATCCTGGGTAGAAATCAGGTGGGGAATAGTAGACAGGAGATTAGAATCCAGTGGGAGATTATCTCCCTTGAAGCTGGCTTGAAAGCATCTGACCACTTCTTCTTGGATGGATAGGTAGTCCGTTAAAACCATGCCATCAGCAGATGTTATGGAGGATATTTCCATTCTTCTGATCTTATTTTGGGCTGACGTATGGAAGAACTTCGTGTTCCCATCACCTTCCCTAAGTTAGGAATTCCTGGCTTTTTGTGTCTAGAAAACTTCTTCCATGAGCTCAGCCTTAACCAATTGCTACCTAGCTAATGCAAGCTCATTGGAGAGGTCCAGACCTTGTTGATTTTGCATCCTGCATTCAATATCTTCCACCTTTTGTTCCACTAGCTTTACCTACTGAAATACATTCCCAAAGACCTCCCTATTCCAGCATTTAAGGGCCTTCTTAACAGTCTTGAGTTTAAGCTGGAGGTTCAGCAGAGGTTAGGGAGAGCGATGGCCCTCCCATGTCGTCTTAACCACCTATTGGAAGGACTCATGGAGGGTCCACATTCTTTGAAACCTGAATGGATAGGCCGAGCTAGGGGACCATCTCAAGAAGACAAGCAGAAGAGGGGACTCTAAATCGCCTGAACATATTGGCCCACTTGCCGTTGACTAACACTCTATCCAATCTCGCCCAGACTCTAGCACTCCGGGTGAATAGATTGCCAGAGAATCCCACATCAAGAAGCCCCACATTGTCCATAGCCTCTGCAAACTCAACCGAACACGGATCCGCACCTTTCCTTCTCCCCAACCACTCTGACTCGAGCAAAACAGCATTAAAGTCTCCACAAACTACTCAGGGGCACTGAACCGATCTACTAATCACCGCCATCTCTCCCCAAAGATTCCTCCTATCCACTCTTCCACAGCTAGTGTACACAACGAAAAGGAGAACTGGAGGGAGATTGACCTACAAAGAAATATTTATAGAAAGCATCTGGTTAGAGGAAAAGAGAGGGGTTACATTGAGTTGATCTTTGTAGAAGATCCAGATTGAGGAATGGAATCCGAGCTTAAGGCCAATCCATGCACGCCGATCCTCCCTAGCCATTGGTTCCAAGATTGCCACCAGCTAAGGGTTATATTTTGTAATCAAACACTTGGTCGTCCGAAGTGTTGGAGAGTTTCTCACACCTCGAGCATTTCACACTAGGGCCTTATCCATCAGTAACACACCCTGAGTTCATAGCCCTTCTCTTAATTCTCATCAATCTGTTATACCAATCTCCGTTCCCTTTCTGGACCAACATCAATCTCTTTGATTTCTTTGTTTTGGTTATGGGGTGACCTACCAACTATTTCTGCATAGACAACACTAGGATCGCCACTTCTCCCTGATCATTGGAGTTGCTGCCGCGTTGGACTAGTACAGGCTGAGGATGATCACCGGATTGTTCAGGCCTCAGTGATTATCCTACATCACCCAGAGGGGTCTCCTCCTTGTCATTGGCAGACTGGGACCCTGGACTTATCCTTGTTAGCCTCTGGGTATTCTCATCTCCCTGGGCGAACAGAGTAGGCCTGTGGGCTGTGGAAGTCACTTCACCGTTGCAAAACACCACATCCGTGAAGTAAGGAGACAAATCTACCTCCACTTCCAGTCTTCTGCTGGCCATCTTCGCTTGCGAATTGTGATTTGCTGGGAATGTCGAGACATCAGATTGGCCAATAACCACTTCTGCAAACACTTCTGGAGGTCTCCTAGTAATCTCCTTGGGATCTTCCCAACCAACCGGCATGTATCTTGAGAATTGCTGACTATTTCCAATGGGGGAGCAACCTTCTGATCTCACTTTGGATAGATGAACCCCCACCCCCTCCCCCGACAGTCTGGAGGTATCCAAGCACAAATCTCCCTATCAACATCTCTACTGGGTTGATCTTCCCCTATTCTGGGAGGGTTGTAGGGCTTAGCAAGGAGGAGGTCATTCTCTTTTTGAATTTCAGCTAGAGAAATTCCCAATTCTCCAGGGTTCTGGACAGTAGGGGAAGGGGACCTCGATCTCGAACTGATTTCTCTATCGAGGCCCTGTACCCTGACCTGATCTTGGGTTGTAATTTCCACCATAGAAGTGGAAGCAACATCTTGTCGAATAGGTTGTGGTGGGACTGTCCTTATCCCATTAGGGTCTAGGCAGGGCTGATTATTGGTATGCTGAAACCTGTTTATGACCCAATCTCTTGTCCATTGTGTTGGGGCTGATGGACTATCCGTGGTTTCCACCTCACCCCTTGACTCCGCTTCAACCTCTGCTTGAATCGGGAAGAAGGATTCCCCCACTTTTTGTTAGACAAGTCGCATGCCTTGTATAGCTAATTAGATGATTCTGTATTTCTAATTTACCTTGTATAAATGACTATAGATCTCTATATATTCAACCCATTTGGGTTATCTCAAATACAAGAAAACCAAAAGAGTTCTTTTTGTTTTCATGATATCAGAGCATACCGATCCTAATCTGGCACTTCCTTCGTCACCGACACTACCTCCTGACAGATCCAGCTGTTCATGCGTCATCTCCTGAAAAATCTAACCACCTCTGTTACTGCGTTCGTCCTCCCCTGTTGCTCGTCCGATCGCCCCTACTGCGTCGTCCGAACATCCCTGCGTCGTTTGACCACCCCTACGTCGTCTGACCGCCCTTGCTGCACCCTCAACCTTTCCACACGCCCCTATTGCTGGTGTTGTGTTCAATCCAAATCCCGATCCAGCAACCCCTGTTGCTGGTGCTACGTTTGATCCAGATCCTGATCCAACAACCCCTATTGTTGTTGCTGTGATTCGCTCCATCCCTTTGGTATCTCCTTCTACTGCTTGTTGCGACTCTTCTGCTGCCAGGTACATTCAGAACTTCCTTTTACTGTGACTCTTCGCGTGGTTTCCATTACTTCAAATCTATGGACAAAGACTCATCCCATACAAAGGCTCCACGTATTTTTGATGGAACCAACTACAATCTATGGGTCATCCACTTTCAGAGCTTCCTCAAGGGTCGTGGTTTGTGGGGACTAATTGACGGATCTGTTACTGTCACCACTTCCACCGATGCCGACAAATTAGCTGAGTGGAAAATGAAAAATGGACCGATTATTACCTAGATTCTCGATTTGGTCGATCGGTCCATTGTTGTTGGCCTTACACCTCACCACATTACTAAGGCAATGTGGGAGCATCTCTAGACAATTTATCAACAGAGTAATGCGGCTCGGTTATACCGTCTAGAATAAGATCTAGTTAACCTTACTCAGGGTAACAACGGTATTCAATCATTCAACTCTAAAATTGTCGCAATTTGGACAAAGATGGTTATGATGGGTCTTGCATTTCATCATGACTTTAAGATATTCTAAACTATGCGCGAAAGTGCACAAGTTCGACAGTTTCTTACGAAGCTGCATCCGGAATTTGAGTATTGTTGGGCTGCTATCCTGAACCGTAACCCTACTCCTTCATTGAATTTGGTTATTAATGATTTATTGGCTGAGGAACAACGACTGAAAGTTCTTTCTTACTTCCCCAACTCTGGGATCATCTGATCCAGTGCTTGCTGTGTCCACCATTGCACCAAACTGTAGTTCCACTCCTTTGACTTGTCGCGGCTACAACAAAGTGGGTCATGTCGCCACTCAATGCAAAGATTGGTGCACTTATTGTTGACGAACTGGTCATGGTATTCAAGACTACCGTTCACGTGCCTATACATCTTCTTTCGGCCATGGACGTGGTGGTCGTGGCCGTGGTCATACTCTTTTTGCTACTTCTGCCACTAATTCCTCAGAGCCTTTTGTTAGTGATACTGCATCTACTATTTCTGTTAAAGGTCTTTCCTCACCTTTGACTCCTGCGATGCTCCAGTAAATTGTGCAGGCCCTTTCTGCGACTGGTATGGCAGGTATATCCTCATCTTCTACATGGTTCTTCGATTCAGGTGCTTCCAATCATATGACTAGTGTTGTATCTCATCTTCGCGATATTCGTCCCTACACTGAAAATCAAGCTATTTTTACTGCGGATGGCACTAGACTACCCATTCAGTCCGTTAGATCATTAACCTTCTCTCTTTCTGCCCATCGCTAGTTCACCCTTCGTGATGTATTTCATGTCCTTAACCTCTCCTCCAATTTAATTTCTGTTGGTCAACTTACATCCAATAACTGCTTAGTCATATTTCTTCCAAACTGTTGTTTTGTGTAGGATCTGGCAACGGGGAAGGTACTTAGGATGGGTAGGTGGCATGAGTGTCTGTATGTGCTGGACTTTGATCCATCTGTCACTTCGGCTCATTGTTTATTTTCTCCATCTTCGTCAGATATTTGTTCGGCTAATAAATTGTGGAAACTGTGACACTTTCGCCTGGGTCATCCACATTCCGATTGATTAATTCAGTTATTTTCTTCTGGCATGTTAGGGAATATTTTTCTTAATAAAAGTGATTTGGATTATTCTTGTTCTTCATGTTGTCTTTCAAAAAGTAAGCGTATTCAATTTCCTCTAAGTACTACAAAATCATCTTCTATATTTGAACTAGTGCATACGGATATCTGGGGTCCTTCACCAATTATGTCTCTCTCTGGGTTATGATACTATGATATATTCATTGATGATTTCACACGTTACACCTGGATTTACTTTATGCACTCTAAGTCACAGGTTTTTGAAAACTTCAAGTTATTTCACTCTATGGTGGACACTCAATTTCAGACTACCTGTTCTGATACTCTACAACAGAACGGTGTGGCTGAACGAAAAAATCGTCATAATGTTGAAACTGCCAATACCCTGATGACAGCTATGAGTGTTCCTCGTTCTTTTTGGGCAGAAGCAATTTTACATTCAGTCTACTTGATTAACCGGATGCCAACCAAAGTTTTGAACAGTAAATCTTCCTACTTTATTCTCACCGGCTTACCTCCTACATATTCCACATTTCGTGTTTTTGATTGTGTATGTTATGTTCACCTGGCTTCACGTGAACGTAACAAACTATCTCCAAAATCGGTCAAATGTATGTACTTGGGAGTTGGAGAAACTCAGAAGGGTTTTCGATGTTATGATTCGGTTTCTCGTCGTGTTCGTGTTTCACGACATGTTATTTTTTCTTGAACATATTGTCTTTCATTCATCTGCTCCTCCTCCGCACGCACCAAACTCTCCTGGTCTTACCGCCTTTCCTGACATTCTTTTTGCCTCGAGTACTCTCCCTCGTCCGTTGCAAGTTTACTCACAACAACCACGTACAAATCCACCACTTATTACTCAACCCGAACCTACTGTACTTGTTGTAGATCCTGAACCTACCTCGATATGTCATTCTGCTCGTGTACATCGATAACCTGATCGCTTGATATGTTCTATGTTTTTCATGAATACTACTCTGGATACTGTATCTATTCCTACTTCATACACTCAGGCGGCCATTTACTACCAATTAATTGTTGGTCAGTGGGTCGAGTGACAATGTTCCCCGTATGATTATCATTCAATGCTGCAAGTTCTTCTATCATAACCTTCTTCCAACAATCATAACATCGAAAACCTATGGCCAAGATGAAAATTGTTCGTACTCTTCTAGTAATATCATCCGTTTGTTCTTGGCCACTCGCTCAGATGGATGTGTAAAATGCTTTTCTTCATGGCGACCTCTAAGAAACAGTATATTTGCAACCTCCTCCTGGCTCTTTAATCTCTTCCAATAAGGTATGTCACCTAAAGAAAGCTCTGTACGGCCTCAAACAGGCACCTCGGGCATGGTTTTAACGCTTTCACGATGTTGTTACAGGTGTTGGCTTTACTCAGAGTGGTCATGATCCATTGTTATTTTTGCGCACCACTAATCACAGTATCGTCATTATTCTCGTATATGTTGACGACCTACTCCTGACTGGTAGCGATGCTACTGGCATCTCGGCATTAAAGGACGTTCTGAAATCATCCTTAAAGATGAATGACCTCGGCCCTCTAACATACTTTCTTGGGCTTGAATTTTCACGTTTTCAATGTGGCATCCTGGTCAGTCAACGTAAATGTACAAAGGATCTTCTCGCTTTGGCCTCATTAACGGATCAGAAGATAGTTTAGATTCTCTTAGAACTTAACGTTCAATATGGCTGTGACGATGGTTATCTTCTTGTGGATCCCACATTATACCGTCATTTGGTTGGGAGTCTAGTTTACTTAACAATGACTCGCCCTGATATTGCATACGTTATCCAAGTTGTCAGCCAGTTTGTTTTCGCTCCTCAGACTTTGCATATGACTGCGGTGTTGCGCATCCTTCAGTACCTACGTGTAACTCTAGTTCGATCACTATTCTTCTCCTCTACTGCACCTCTGGACCTTCATGCTTATTCGGATGCGGACTGAGCCAGTTGCGCTCTTACACGATGATCAACCACTGGTTATTGTGTTTTTCTTAGCACTTCTCTCATCTCTTGGAAGTGTAAGAAACAAGCCACTGTTTCAAAATTCAGCACGGAAGCCGAGTATCGAGCGATGTCCGCTGCTTGTAGCGAGCTTATCTGGTTACGTGGTCTTCTTTCAGAATTAGGCGTACATCTACAGAATCCTACTCCACTCCATGTCAATAGTCTGAGTATCATTCAAATTGCCTCCCTGTTTTCCATAAACGGACAAAGCATATTGAAGTTGACTGTTACTTAATCCGACAAAAGTTTCAGTCTGGGCTCATTTCTCTTCCACATGTCGCATCCCATGATCAAATTGCAAACATTCTCACGAAGTCCCTCACTTATGCACGTCACTCTTTTCTAGTCGGCAAACTATTACTTGTCAATAACCAGCATTAGTTTGAGGGGGGATGTTAGACAGGTCGCATGCCTTGCATAGCCGCATGCCTTATATAGCTGCATGCCTTGTATAGCTAATTAGATGATTCTGTATTTCTAATTTACCTTGTATAGATGGTTGTAGATCTTTATATATTCAACCCCTTTGGATTGTCTCAAATACAAGAAAACCAAAGGAGTTCTCTTTGTTTTCACTTTTAGCTTCAGCACCTGTTTAAAGTTAGCACCTGGCCGGATTTGAATCCTAATCCTGGCATACATTTGAAAGAGCCCATACCTGCTACATGAATCTATTTGAAGAACCTTGCCAAAGTAATTTCTGAGATCTAAGATGACAGATTCAAACCAAGCATGTGGAGGGATTCCAAACAACCAAATCCAATTACCCTCCCCCATATCCACATCATTGGGAGACCAGGGAGATAGGCTTTCCAGACCCATTTGGATGTGGAGTTGGGTATCTTCCTTGAAATCCCTAACTTCCTTGATAGATTTTAGGACAATGAGGAATTTAACCGGGGAGATTTTGGCCACATCTATCACAGAAGCCTCAAATTTAGAACTCTTAATAGCTGTCGTTAGCCTCAGGATAGAGGTGGATTGATCTGATACTACTCCCACCAGGTCTAGTTTTAGCTGTTGAAGTTTCGATGCTACCGCCTTTTCATCCACCACTGTTATAATTTCTTGCTCTTCCCCACCAAGATGATGGTGGGTTCCAAACTTCTCCGCTCCAGCATAGGACGATGGAGGCTTGCGGTTCTAGATGGAGACTGACTGCTCCATTTGTGGAGGAGCATATTGGGCCACTGCCCTAGGTCTGGCTTCCTTCACTGACGCAATCCTTATGTCTATACGTTGTCCATCCAGCATTCCCATGGCCACTCTACCTTCAGCTTCATACAAGAAACGTGTGAATGTGTATCCCGTGGAACGCCTTGAATCAGGGAACGTGGGGATGTAGACTTCTAGGATCTTGCCATATCTCTGAAAGATAGTCCGCAAATCATCCTGGGTACAATCGAACGGGAGATTTCCAGCAAAAACGCTGAATCCATTTTTCTTCTCATCGTTTTTTCTCCTGCCATCAGATCTCACCCTAGGAGATCTACCTCTGCTTTGCTCTCTACCTCGTCCATGTGCTCCTACACCTCCGAATCTTGAGCAACCTTTATTACCGCCCCTAGATGGGGCTTGCCCTCTCTCACGCATCTAGGGCGACTACTTACATGCTCTCTCTCTCTCTCTCTCTCTCTCTCTCTCTCTCTCTCTCATATATATATATATATATATATATATATATATATATATATATATATATATATATATATATATATATATATATATTAGCATTTCCTAAAATATTATTGAAAATTTTCATCATTTTTCTCATGTTTCTCTAATGTTTTCATGGGCTAGCATCACATGTTTTAGACCTCATTAAAGAAAAACTTATCACCTATGTATCTGTTTTTTAGCTAGGGCTCCAAGGGATGTATGGATTTTATCCACACCGACCATGCATTTTGTCATGTTATTTTAGATTATTAACCTAAAAATAGGCATATCCAAGGATCAAGTGGACCATGAAAATGGGAATTAAATGCTTGTCATTGAAAACTTCTTGGGTGCCACGAAAGATTGGATCAAGCTGATATTTACGTTTTCCCTTCATCTAGGTCTCTATGACCTTATGAACAAGTTGGATGGCAAATAAGCATCACAGTGGGCCCTAAGAAGGTTTCAACAGTGGACGCCATTATTGCTACTACTTCTTGTGGTGTGGCCCACTTGAGCCTTGAATCTCCCTCATTTTTTGGCTCATTACTTAAAACGACATGGCAAAATGCATGGACGAAGTGGATAAAAATGCATGGATGATGTGGATAAAATCCATACATCACGGTGCTCCTCGGAGCCCTAGCCTTGGCCAAAAAGTGGACCAATCCACTGATGAGCTGTCAATCATGAATTTTGGGGATTAATATTTACATGGTGGGACAAGTTTGCCAAGTAAATTCCATATTCAAAGTTCAGTTTACCAAACTCTTATGTAACTGGAGGTTTGCTTAGGTAACGCATGTGATCCATTTACACGCCAGCTTAGGTGTCACCTGGCACACATGTTCAGGATCAAAGAACGTATATCAAATGGACCCCATACTGCGGATGCCCTTAGCCACTATGTAAAAAGTATGGTAGATCGGCTGTCTTCCACATGCATTGCACGAGCACTTTACTAGTGCTAGACACACATTTTCAGAGTAATTGTATCAACAGTCACGATGAATTTTGATCTTAATAGGGAAGCTGGTGCCTTGAATATAGCAAGCTTAAGGCTAAGGTGGAATCTTTGCAAAGAAACCTCAGGTATGGACAGCCTAACCTACTATTATAGTCATATCTAAGTTAGTTATCAAGCACCCAATCTCAGTATACACTCAAACATGTGCAACATGGACCACTGATATTTAAAAATAAAAAAATAAAAAATCACTGGTCAGATGTTGTCCAATTTTCTAATTGGGACCCGTTGAGTGCTGGCCATTGGCCAACAAATGAACAGTCCAAGTTTTGTGCACATGCAATGTGTGACATGAGTGCTTGATAATTAACCTTGACTGATACAGTATGTGAATGGAAATGAAGCTGTTTTTGTATATTTTCAGGCATTTTACAGGGGAAGACCTCGACACCTTGAGTCTCAAAGAGCTGCAACAGTTAGAACACCAGCTTGATGCTGCTTTGAAACATATAAGATCAAGAAAGGTGGATTATTATTATTTTTTTAATCCGCTTGTCATTCCTTTCTGATTTTTTCTCTAAAATAATCCAAAGGATGTGAAATGCTTCGGAAATGGGCGGCATGATTTTGGCCCATGTGAATGGACAATGTAAGGGAAGGTGGTTAACCATCATAAGTAGCTAACTGGATGTTCATCTAAAAGTGGGCAAGGAAAAATGGGACATAAGTCAAGTGGTAGAGCCGTCTCTCTGCAGGATACTTGTTACGGTTACATTTTCAATCAAGATCGTTCATCTAGATTCACCACCGTGGATGGAAAATGTTTTGAAATGGGCATCCAATAATCCTCGCCAGACTTCATGGTGATGGCTTAAAAGTAATCAATGTTCAACATTTAGCGTAGGAAAGTGAATAGAAGTGATGAATATGATTGTCTGACAGAAGTGAATGATCAATCTGTGACAACATGCTATAATGAGAAAGTACTAGTCCCTTCCCTAAATTACAACTATTAACTATGTTTTGGATTGTACCCTCTAGTTTTTAAATGTACATTGTTGTTCTCAGTTGTTTTAATCTTGCAATAGAGATTCTTCGTACTTGTCTCTCTTTTTTTTTTTAGTAGAATATTGTTACCGTTATTTTAAGGTCATTTGCATGCCTGTAAGTTTTTTAAGTTGTAAGCAACTTTTACTTAAAAATGACTTTTAATGACTTTTCACCCTCAGCCTTATAAAGTTACCTGATAATTTTTCCTTTAAGCAAGGTATACCAAATCGGTTACGTATTGGCCGTATCAGCCGATACGTAATGGTAATGACCAATTCCGTTACACAATACAGGGGTTGAAACAATGACCCCCCAGATTTCATCTCGAATTGGTCGTTACAGTGGATGTAACAGCTGTTATGCCCTATAACAGCTGTTACGGCCCTATAACAGTCAGGGCGTAATAGTTATATACGGTTTTTTGTCTTTTTAAATTGTGATTTTTTCTCATTTTTCAGTACTTTTCTTTTCCAAATTTTTTTCTAAACTATACTACAAATTCTAACCACTCTTAATTCAAATTTGAGGATCAAGACAAGTTATTTTAAGGATTTTATTGAATCGAAGCTCCGTGAGCTATTTTTCAAAAAATCTTAAAACATAGGTATTTATACATTTTTCTTTAATTTCTATTGTTATGGTTGAATATGATGCATTATTCAAATTAGAACATATGAATGTGCATTTTATAAATTATTAAACTGATTTTTTTTGTATTTTTTTATTTTCAGACTATTTTCGTTCAATTTTTAAAAATTAGTAAACACCTAGACATGTGAGATATTTTGATATTAAATCAATTCTAATATATCTATCATTGTTATTAGATACTTAGAAAATTAATTCTATGAGTTTTGCAATCAATTCCAGGTTGCTAGGTTCTTAAATTCATCAAACCACTCAATATAGCGTTCTCGCCAAAGAGTAGACCGTTACACCACCATAAACACGTTCAAAATTATAAATGAATACATATTTGGAATATTTAAAATTTAATGAATTTAATGAAATTTTTACTTTTTTAATTTTTTTTTTACCGTTACAGGTGGCGTATCGGCCATTACGAGGCCATAACGGTTAATATGGCCCGTAACTATGTCAGTAACTGTGAGCACCATTACGCCCACCATTACTGCAATGGTACACCTTACTTGTCACTTATAGGGGTATTTCCTCCTCCAAACACCACCTGTAACTTATTTGTGAGTCACTTTCCACTTTTAGAACTACTTACCCGTAAGTCACTTTCCACTTACAGAACTTACAAGCATCCAATCAACCCCTTGAAAATTTTCAAAGGCCACTAATAGAATGCGATAGGTGGAAGGCTCCACTGAGGTACTGTCCAAATCAACAATTTAACCTGCCACTTGAACTGTGAAGCAGTTGTTCTAAGTCATCATTTATAATGGGCAGTTATGCTTACAAGAAGTTTTTTTTTTTAATGTTACAATGGTTGGTCCTTCAATCATCTCCCTTTTAAATTACCTTAGAATCGGACATCATAGTTATAAAATGGTAGCACCATTTGTCGTTATATTTACGTAATAATGATCTTACGACCTTGTTATGTAGTTTATTAATGCATGCAAAATCTCTTTTCTAATGCAGAACCAAATCATGTTTGATTCCATTGCGGAGCTTCAAAGAAAGGTAAGATACCGACACAATATATTCTTTTATTTCAAGTTACAAAACGAATTTATCCTTGCGTTGCTGCCAGTTTCAATGATATGGAAGGACGAAAAAAGAAACGAAATAAATAAGTTAAAAGACGTGCAATTGAAAATCATTGCTGAGTAGTTTCAGTGTAATCACATCCTCAGCAATTGATGATTCTGGTAATCTTATCAAGTGGACCTCCTCTTTGGCTCGTAGTTTCAGCATAATCACATCCATTACATCGAAGGAGGCGAATGGGGCGTCCAATGCTGGTGGGGATTCCCTTCCCCTGTCTAAGTTTTTTGTTTTCGTGTAGTTGGTTTTCTCAGTATATCATGAAAAAAAATAATCATATGGATCATGGTTAGCAATTCTGGCTAGAGCAAAAGTATGGTATGATGGAATTCAAGTATGAAAAATACGATTAAAAATTCCACTCTAAAAATTAGAAACTTGAAAAATTGAAGAATATGTTTGGCTATAAGTGACTTTTAAGGTTTTCTGGTGGGGAAGTTGGAGATTATGTTTTGTGTACATTGATGAGACAATTTCAACTTTACAAAAGAAATGCAGCTTTAAAATGGAAGGTTAAAGCCATGTTTGGTAGACACCTAAAAGAGTTGATCTCATTTTAGCTAGCAGTAATTGTATTATAGATCTTGATCTCTAATAAATAATGAGTTCATATTAACGGTAATTATGTGTTAAATGTCAAGATTTTTAATACATAATTACAGTTAACTAAAATGAGATGAACTCATTTTTGGGAGTTTACAGGGCCAAAAAGTTTAATATGGAAGTCAGAAGGCATTTTAAATGAAAACAAGTCTAAAATGTATTAAGTACACATTTTATATGTAGGCCAAATTGCGCAAATTAAACCATATCTTTTGAATTACACACTGGATGGAAAGGAACCTAACAGAGGAATTTTACAGAGGAAACAAACAGAGTATTACCTAATGGTTTGAGAAAAGAGAGAGAGAGACAGGAATAAATATTTCCCTAGGTTTTCCAAGAAAAATGTAGAAATTGATGTCACCCATTAAATAATTTCCAAGGTCACGAAAGAGGTAAACCAATTGATTTGGATTCCTTTCCAAGGTTTTTATATATTAGTATCTCCAAACCAAACAGAAGGATTACGGTTGAATTCTACAGTTCCCCATTTCCATGGAATCCTCGTTAGTTTTCTGTATCCACATTTTAGGTGTCTTTTATCCTAAACAAATTTATGTTTCTTTCCCGTTTTTCTGTAATGCTAGTCTCCGAGAAGACGTTTGTTTTCCTATTCAATGCTTAGGCATCTAAGATAATTTAATTATGGCTCTCCATGCCTTTCTGTTAACTTTCATTTCTTAGTTGCTAATGCGACTGCTACCGAAGCTTTGATGTCAATGGATGGATGGATGTTGAAACAAACATGATGTGATGGGAATTCGGATATATGACTTAATATGGATATCATTATCTGTTCATAACATGTTATTCGTGTTAGTGTTATGGTTTTGGTGCAGTCCACATGAACCCCACTTGAGAAAGGTGATGTGGAGCGGGTCACAGACAGTTTCATGGCCAAGATTGATTATAAAAGGCCCGGTCGACAACAGAAGTGATCCGGACCGTCGGACCTTAGATCGGGCGTATCTCACAATCCGAAATGAGTTATGTGACGTAAAATATATGATTTTGGGGTAGAACGAGCTACTTTAGTCAACCAACCCTGCTACGTCGGGTTGGGCAGCCCGGATTTGCGAAATAGCCCCTGATCGATGGTCGTTTCCCTGTTTTATTTTCATTTTTACTATAAATAGTAAGTTTTAGTTTGACTATAACTCTTCCTCCGTTGGGCTTTAGGAGTTGTGTCCAACATGAAAAGTGCTTAGAATAATTAGGAGAACGGTTTGGTGAAGTCAAATAGGACACTTACTATTTTTGGCCGAAAACCTTGCACACTATTAGACATCACGACTGTCTATAAATAGCAAGTCGCGGATTCTAAAAGTTTTAGTTGTAGTTTGATTCTGATTTCTTTCCTATTGCTTGGTACCCTTATTTAAAGGGTTGTGAACTCGTTTTTATTTATTCATTAATCAATTTCAAATTTACTAGAATTTATTTATTTTTTCTGCTTTCTTTCCTCATGGATTCGAGAAGTTTCTATGAGGAGTCCAGAGAAGTTCCGTTGATTCGGGATAATTATCCTCTTGAGGAAGACGGTGCTCGACCTCACATCCTTCGCTATGTCAATTTGGTATCAAAGCGAGGTTTTACCTCAGGTAGATGGCTTCTAACGACAGGTCGGGCAACAATCCCATGGGCGGTGCCCCAGGGAATTTATTTTTAATGGCGGTAGCTTTCGAAGCAATGCAGCAAGAGAATCAGCAAGCCATGCAAGGGCTGCAGGCTTCCATGGATCGCATAGTAGATCTCTTGACAGAAACCCTAAGGCAACTCTGTGTTCTTGGTAGTAATCCTCCACCGTTGATTGCTGAAACTCGCAATCGCCCTGATCACAGGATAGTACTGGCCGTGCATCCACGGGTTATTCCTGAGGAATGGGGCTCCAGTGAGGAGGAAATTAATGACATAATCTTCCAACACCCCAGACAAGGCGGCGATTGAGTAGATCGGACAGATCGAGAATTCAAGATGCGAGTTGATATTCTTAATTTCAATGGCCAACTACACATTGAGGATTTCCTCGATTAGCTTTCTGAAGTTAAGTGATTTTTCAACTATATGGACATCCCTGAAGCAAAGAAGCTACGTGCCCGATTCCTCCCTAGCGATTACAATCAGCTATTATTCCAATAATACCAAAATTGTCGACAGGGTAATCGGTTGGTGAGAGAATACATAAAAGAATTTTACCGCCTGGTGGCACGTAACAATTTAGTCGAGACTGAATCGCAGCAAGTCGCCCGATTCAACGGTAGACTGCGTATGGCGATCCAGCATCGGGTCCAGATGCAACCTGCCTGGACGATGAATGATGCGATTAAGTTCGCTACTTGAGCAGAAGTGCAATTTGAACGTCCGGCCACACGGCCCTATTCTACCGTAAGGATCACTGCGGCGAGTCCACCCCAGGGAGTTCCACAGTCTAAGGGGAAGGAACCCGTAGGAGCACGCACTCAACCTCCTACATCTGAGAGCCGAGATCAGAGAAGCGGATAAGCTAGACCCTAAAGGGGCGTATCAACTGCTGCTGGTCCAAGTAGAATCTCAAACCCCTATGCTTGACCCTGGCCCGACAATTGCTATCGTTGTGGCTAACCGGGCCACCTATCGAATACTTGTCCCCAGCGAAAGGTGGCGAACCTCGCCATCAATGATGGTACTGCTAATAACGCCTATGAAGATCTAGATGTTGAAGAACAGAAGCATACCACCGAGGACGAGGCTGATGAATCAAGTTGGGTTCAACAAGATTGCGGCGAGTCACTCGTCGTAAGGCGGTTATTATATGCGCCAAGAAAAGAAGTGCATCCACAGAGGCATAACATCTTTCACACTAGTTGTACGGTAATCGAAAGGTTTGTAACATGATTATTGACAGTGGCAGCAACGAGAACATCGCCTCCAAGGTCATGGTGGAGAAATTACAATTGAAAATGGAGCGTCATCCCTCCCCATATAAATTGGTTAGATCAAGAAGGTCAGTGAAACAAAGGTAACTGAATGGTGCACTATATCCTTTTCAATTGGTAAACATTATAAGGATGAAGTAGTATGCGATGTGGTTGACATGGAAGCATGTCACATACTACTCGGTCAACCTTGGCAATCTGACCGTGACGCTACTCCTAAAGGGCGAGATAATATATTAAGGATGGCCGGAAGATCATATTGGCCCCTATGGATCCAGAGGGACCACCTGAAACTTCTAAAGTGGAGGGCCGTTTTCTCTTAACCATACGGGACTTCGTAGAAGAATCCAAAGAAACAGAATATACTTATGCATTAATTGTAAAAAGGGAAGAACTCGAGCTTACCATCATCCTTGAAAGACTAAGGCCCTTGCTACATTAATTCAAAGAAATCTGGCCCGATGACCTTCCCGATGGGTTACCCCCCATGCGGGATATCCAACACCATATCGACTTTGTCTCCGAGTCCAGTTTATCCAATCGGCCTCATTATTGAATGAGTCCGAATGAGTGCAAGATTCTACAAGGGCAAGTGGAGGAGTTTATCCGTAAGGGTCTTATTTGAGAAAGCATGAGTCCATGTGTTATACCAGCTCTATTAATTTTAAAGAAAGATAGGAGTTGGCGCATGTGTATTGACAGCCGAACCATAAACAAAATCACCATAAAATACAAGTTTTCTATACCACGGTTGGACGATATGCTGGGCATGCTAGAGAGTGCTAAAATATTCTCTAAATTGGACCTGAAGAGCGGCTACCACCAGATTCGAATACGGCCAGGTGATGAGTGGAAAACGGCCTTTAAGACCAAGGAAGGATTGTACGAATGGATGGTCATGCCCTTCGGTCTTTCAAATGTGTCTAGCACATTCATGAGATTGATGAATCAAGTTCTAAAACCTTTCATTGGGCGGTTCGTTGTGGTTTATTTCGATGGATATTTTGAAATACAGTTAAGACGAAACTATCCATATGGAATATCTCAAGAAGGTCCTTTAGGTGCTTATTGAAAATAAATTGTATCTCAATTTAAAGAAGCGCAGCTTCATGACTTATAACCTATTGTTTCTGGGTTTTGTTGTAATATCCGCGGGCATTCAGGTGGATGAGGAAAAGGTGAAGGAATCAGAGAATGCCGGTTCCCACAAATATTCACGAAGTGCGAAGTTTTTATGGATTGGCGACATTCTATCGTCGGTTCGTGAGAAATTTTAATACTATTGTGTCACCAATCATAGATTGCATGAAGAAAAGGCAGTTTCAGTGGACTAACGAAGCTGATAGGAGCTTTACCGAAATCAAGCCCAAATTATGCACGACCCCAGTTCTTGTACTTTCTAACTTTGACAAACTGTTTGAAGTCGAATGTGATGCCTCATATGTTGGAATTGGGGGAGTTTTATCTCAAGAGGGTAGGCCGGTAGCCTTCTACAATGAGAAACTTAGTGATGCATGCAAGAAGTGGTTTACATATGAGATCGAGTTATACGCGGTGGTCCAGACATTGCAACACTGGCAACATTATTTGATTCAAAGAGAATTCATACGTTACACGAACCATCAAGCTCTCAAATTCATTAATAGTCAAGCTAACATTAACCATGTGCATGCTAAATGGATCTCGTTTTTGCAGGAATTCACGTTAATGCTAAAACATAAATCAGGACAACAGAACAAGGTAGTCGATGCGCTAAGTCACCGTGCGACTTTACTAGTCACTATGAGCAATGAAGTTGTCAGGTTCAAGCGCCTCAAAGACACATATGTCGACGACAACGACTTCAAGGACGCATGGGTTAGATGCCAAGAAAGTCACTTCGGTGACTTACATATGCAAGACGGATTCTTTTTCAAGAAAATCAATTGTGCATCCCTAACAATTCACTAAGGGAACAGATAATCCAAGAGCTACATGGAGGTGACCTTAGTGGATACCTTGGGCGAGACAAGACGCAAGCTCTTGTGGAAGAACGGTATTACTGGCCGTAATTGATACATGATGTGGGAAATGCAGTCCAACGTTGTTATATTTGTCACACCTTTAAGGGGTAATCTCATAATACGGGCCTCTATACCCCGTTACCCGTACCTGATGGCCCTTGGGAGGATTTATCTATGGACTTTGTGGTTGGTCTCCCACGAACACAACGCGGCATGGATTCAGTATTCGTAGTAGTAGATCGTTTCTCCAAGATGGCTTACTTTATTCCATACAAGAAGATTCTCGATGCAACACTTGTGGCGAATCTATTCTTCAAAGAAATTGTGGAACTACACGGGGTTCCCAAGACTATTATTTCTGACTGTGACACGAAGTTCATAAACGACTTTCGGCGGACTTTGTGGACTCGATTCAATACACGACTTCAGTTCAGTAGCGCCTACCACCCACAGACTAACGGTCAAACTGAGGTTGTGAATTGCACGTTGAGAAACCTCTTTCGATATATTTCAGGAGAAAAACCGAAGCAATGGGATTTGGCCTTGTCTCAAGCGTTGTTTGCATTCAACAACATGGTGAACTATTCGACAGGGAAATTCCCGTTCCAGGTTATTTACGGACGAGTACCTCGTCACACACTAGACTCGGTTCCTTTGCCCAAGCTCTCGAGCATGAGCATTGCAACAGAACATATAGCAGACAGGATCATGGGTATTCATGCGGAGGTGCAGACCAAGCTATATGCCTCGAACGAGAAGTAATGACAACGCAAGCAGACAAGCATCGGCGACAAAAGGTGTTCGAGGTGGACGACCAAGTAATGGTCCATCTGCGAAAAGAAAGATTTCCGACCGGAACGTACAACAAGCTGAAGAATAAAAATATTGGAACGGTACCAATCATTCGAAAGATTAATGACAACGCTTATGTTGTTGATCTTCCAGATGACATGGCAATCTCACGGACTTTGAACGTCGCGGACCTAACCGAGTATCATGAACCAGAACAGGAGGAGAACTCGAGGACGAGTTCTTTTCAAGTGGAGGGGACTGATGTAGAGCGGGTCGCGAACAGTTTCATGGCCAAGATGGATCAGAAAAGGCCTGGTCGACGACAGAAGTGATTCGGACTGTCGGACCTTAGATCGGGCGTATCTCACAATCCGGAATGAGTTATCTGACGTAAAATATATGATTTTGGGGTAGAATGAGCTACTTTAGCCAACCAACCCTGCTTTGCCAGGTTGCACAGCCCGAATTTGTAAAATACCCCCTGATTGACGGTCGTTTCCCTGTTTTATTTTCGTTTTTACTATAAATAGTAAGTTTTAGTTTGATTATAACTCTTCATCCGTTGGGCTTTAGGAGTTGTGCCCAACATAAAAAGTGCTTAGAATAATTAGGAGAACGGTTTGGTGAAGCCAAATAGGACACTATTTTTAGCCGAAAACCTTGCGCACTAGTAGACATCACGACCATCTATAAATAGTAAGTTTACTATTTATAGTAAGTCGTGGATTCTAGGAGTTTTAGATGTAGTTTGATTCTAATTTCTTTCCTATTGCTTGGTACCCTTATTTAAAGGGTTGTGAACTTTTTTTTATTCATTCATTAATCATTTTTGAATTTACTAGAATTTATTTTCATTTTCTGCTTTCTTTCCTCGTGGATTCGAGAAGTCTCTGTGAGGAGTCCAGAGAAGTTCCATGGATTTGGGATAATTATCCTCTTGAGGAAGACGGTGCTCGACCTCACATCCTTCGCTACGTCAAAAGGGTTGACATCTGGAGGAAGGACCACACACGGTCATCTCTAATTTGGTTGGATTTACAGTTCTTTGTAGTTTCAAGCTTTTGTAGGATTATTTGGGCCTTTTTTTTTTTTTAGTTTAGTTAGAAAGTCATAAGTTTGTTAGAGTTAACCACTAATCACTAGGATCAGTTAGAAGTTAGTAAATGTTGTTCTATAAATACAATGTTTGAGATATTGCCAGGGGCTTTTGGAATTTTAAAATAAAACTTGATTTTCTCTTCTAGCTAGAGAGAGAGAGAGAGAGATTCCCCTTCTCTTGCTCTTGTTGAGATTGGGTTCGTTTAACACTCGAGATTCGTGGATTGTCCTATCTTGTAAGATTTCCGATGGCCCGTGCTAGAGCCGCTCGCTGATGTCAAATTCCATGCCATGGGCGGCTGCACCGTGGGTTCTACCCACCCCCTCCTGCATCAAGTTTTATCAAGAAAGTTTTCACGCAATTATAGCACTAAATATCATGCGAAACTAAGTTGAGTCAACCAAGTCGTCTCAGTTTTGGTGGACAGTTAATTGAGTCATGAGATCGAACCGAATGAGAGTTGGCATGAGTCACACCCCAAAACATTATTTAAAACCATGCACATAATGCTACCAATCTTATAGTATCACCACATGATGTATTTTTTTAGTTAGTTTTGTGAATGCTATCTAGTACTGATTGGTACACCAACAATGTGTGTCCATGGCTCCACCTGCATTATGTTGAAACCATCTCCCACTATGGGCTGTTGGTGCTTGGTGGTGCAGGGCAATCCCTGCATATTTTGAAGGAGAAATGCATAGGGATTCCCTGCACCACCAACTAACAATGGTGGATGGTTTCCACAAAATGCCCATGTGTCTGTTCATGTGTTACCATGTCTACGATCGATATTTCCCTACTTATTTTTTTCAACTCTCCATGACATCTCTTCATACTGCTTTGACAACAAAAATCATAATAGGATTCTTTAGAGTTTGAAAACAAGAAATGTAGCAAAACTAGAAGATGGTAATGGATTTTATAAGATGGAACCTGTTAGTCAGTCAAGGGGGGGCGGCAGTTCTGACAGTTTTGAAATAATAGAGAAAAAATTCTCATCATAGTCAATCCCATACTCTTCAAATGCCACTTAAAATATTTTTAAAACTGCCAGAGCTACTAACACTGACTAACAGTCTCCATCATACAAATTCATTACCATCCCAAACTAGATTTCCTAGTTTTGTGCTATGTTCCTTGTTTTCAAATTCCTAATAATCCTATTGTGATTCTTGTCATCAAAGTAGTGAAGAAAAGATTTCATGGAGAGTCTTCAATGAAGTATGGTAAAACATGAGCAGATGGGACGTTTTATGTGTTGCACGGGGTGTGGAGGTGCATCTAGGCTAAACCAACCACCCTTTATAACTAATAAATCCAATGTAGTTTTTGCAAGCCTGGTGCATGCACAAAAATATGATTGTTGTTTCTCTGTGTATGTATGCACAAAAAAAAAATGTGCAAGGCCAATCACTAATGGTACATGCATGCATGCACACATGTATGTATGTATGTTTGTAAACGCTATTATGACTAGCCTGGCAAGCATACACGAGGTTATTGCACATAACAGTTGTGGGCGTGCACAGGAGAAGTCGCTGAGGGAGCAGAATAACATGCTAGAGAAGGAGGTAGCTTCTGTGTTATTTCACGCATGAAACTCATTTCATTGGTTTATCCTTTGCCTTTTTTTTTCTGCTAGTAGTAGTAAAGAGAGTGAGTGATACATGCAAACAGATTCAAGAGAAGGAGAAGGCAATGGCCCAGCAGGCTCAGTGGGAGCAGCAAAACCAATCCCAAAGCTCACCATCCTTCCTGCTTGCAAGCCCTCTCCCCACTCTAAACATTGGGTATGCTCTCTCTCTCTCTCTCTCTCTCTCTCTCTCTCTCTCTCTCTCTCTCTCTCCAATGCAATTTGATAGTACATCCAAACACACCCTACCTACTGCAATGGCGGACTACACTGTATACTGAGAGCAAAATACATTGATACAATGCAGCACATTACACCAGGGAAATGAAGTGGAAGAGGAAGGGGCTCGGCCCCCAGCCCGGACCAACAGCCTCATGCCACCTTGGATGCTACGCCATGTCAATGAATAAACATGTGTGCAGAGTGCATTTTTTTTTTTTTTCTTTATTTTTGAAGTACTAGTGTTCGTAGTGGGCTGTGGGCATAGGCATGGATATGTGCATACATGGGGAAATGAAAGTGTACGGATCGAAAACTGTAATCTCACTCCCCATATATAAATATCCTATATTAGATTGATAAAACATGCTTCATCAATCAAAAAGTGGGCCTTGATTAACTTGTAAACTCACTTTGGATTTTTTGGACCCTTGTTTTTTCCCTTTTGTGTGTGTGTGTGTTTGAAAACCATCTCTACATGTCCTGCATCCCCCCTCACTCTCTCTCTCTCTCTCTCTCTCTCTATCTCTCTCTCTCTCTCTCATGCACTCACCTCCTAGCTTGAATATATAGATCTACACCTAGCAGTTTGCTATAATACATCCCCACAATGTCATATGATATGTCGGGACTAGCTGTTGGACTTGGGGTCATGTTTGGTGATCCAAACGACTTACTAGATGGGCTTCGTTGTTTTATTTCTTAGGACTAGTAGTTTAAGTAGTAGAATATGACTCTAGATCCAACACTACAGTCCTGGCAAACAATATGTAAGGACGTATTCTAGCAAACTTCCCCCACCAATATTTATTAGCTATGTGTGCCCCAGAAAGCTAATCTTTCATGTTTTACCTCAGTTATTTTTTGTTCATGCCATGATATTTTTCGCCTCAATTAATTATGTTTGTGGAATTCATAAAACATGTGGATATATTATAAGTTGAAAGGGAGAGTTTCCCCTAATTGTCCAAAAGGAATATGACTTTAGACACGATAATCACTAGCCAAGGAAGAGAAGTGTTACATGGATCTCAGCACCCCAACATCCATGACCATATAAGAAAGAGTGGGTAATCCATGAAAGATATATTAGCGATCAAAAATCAACAATGAGTTGATGTTTGTGCTTTATACTACATAGGACCTTGAATGTTCAAGGAGGTGAGTTTTTAGGTTTAGACCTGGTTGAGCACTTGCAATTGACCAGATCATGTATCAGCTTTCACTCGTCCTTAGAACTGAGGTGTAAGCCAGCACCTGAATGGTAGACAAGGTGTGATTCAACGTTGAGATCTTGGGTCCGAAAAAATTAAAAAGAAAGAAAGAAAAAACAGATAGAGAGAGAGAGAGAGAGAGAGAGAGAGAGAGAGAGAGAGAGAGTAATGGATAAGATTATAAGCAAACCTTATTGGGGCACAATAGATGGATGGGCCCGATTGATTATTCATCTTCTCGTTTTCGTACGGTTCCTTGCTAGTATCAGTATGTTGGCCGGTTTCCAATATCTGAGTTGCACATAAGGTGTAAAAAGGACATGGAATGGTCCCCGGCCTGAAAAATCTAGCTAGTGCACTAATCAGTTTGGCCACACCTATGCATTACATGGACTATTTATCTTTTCCCATTCTATCTTTTCATGGTACACATGCGACCCACATCAGTGAATCAACCTGAGCTTTTTGTCAGTGGCCCACAAGATGAATGGCCCTGATCTTGTGAATGTCTGCCACGTGTACTGACGTGAAGCCCTGAACGGGAAATTCTTGTATCCGGATGCCCATCATCAAGCCCAACCACTCATCATGTGGGCTCCAATCATGTTGAATGAAGATCGTTGGTTATCACTTCAAAACCGTCCATTTTATCGTACGTGGAGTCTACTTGATAAATGGACCGGGAGGCTCAAGATTATACCAATTGGATGATCCAAACCATACTGTCAAAGCGTGGGGGAATGGATGGTCAAGATCGAGCAGAGAAAAATAGATCCAATCAGGATCTTGAAGCATGTATTGTGGGGCCCACCGTGGATAGCTTATGATTCCAAAGAAACAGAGATGATGCTGCTATCTAATCTATGGCTCGGAAGACAAAATTATTATAGCAAAATGACCAAGATACTGAGGGTTATGATCATCCCATCAGTTTTTTTTATTTATTTATATGTTTATTATTATTATCATCGTGGCCTGGTGATAGTCGCATGGAATGAATGGGCGGTCCAGATCAATGGCTGGACTGCTAACGTGCCCATGGCCCACCTTAGTTTTTTTTTTCCACACATAAAGAGGTTACGTTCGCGTATTATCTTTGGGTTTCTCCACGGGTGTGGGCGACGGATCCACATCGTCCATCTCATGGGTCCCATCCATGGAAAATCCACTTTGATGGATTCCAACTTCTGGCCATCTACTGAAGAGACTGTTTAGATGAACGGCTTGGATCTAATAACCATGCGGGCCAGGCTAGCCCTGATGAGCAGGCCGGCTTCATTTTCGTGCTAAGTGGCTGGGATTGGATTGACCTTGCCTTTGATGAGACATGGCCAAAATATCAAGCTGATTGAACAATCCCATCATTTGATTAGAGGGGAAGAAAATGTGTAAGGTCAAGATGGAATGTTAGTACATACAAACTGAAGATGAGCCAAAAGCATTGTTAATGGAAGGGGAGTGGTATCCCAGTTAAAAAGAGTTTATCTCTTTTCTTTGTGAGGTTCCATCTTTGAGATTGCCAAACTCCTTTAAAAGGTTACCAGATGCCTTGGTAGATAAGACCTTTAAAAAAAAAAAATCTTTCTAGGAGATTTGAGTTTATTCATTCGATCTATCCTCTTCGTCTTCCCTTATTTTGGTCTAACTCTTTTCTATTACCAAAGCCCTGGTAGAAAAGCTTTCTTTGAGGTAACTCCATTCATTTGTTTGGCTGGGATTTGATTTGCAATCCATTCATCTAACATATCAGCCTTTGTAACAGCATTTCAAAAACCCAGTAACCAGACTGGACGAAATGGACAGGGACCAGTTGGAACCAGAGCCTGCGATCAAGACAGACTGGGTCACCTTAAAACCCACCCAGTTAAGTGGGTAACAATTTTGTAAAAAAAATGCAACCACATCACTCAAAGCTTTGAACCCCATGACTTGGGCTGGGTTTTCAAGGTCCTCAGGTTGGGTTCTGGTTGACAGAATTCAGGACAGGTTAAGTGGTTTGGGAACATACAAATATGCTTCGGTCGGACTGAGTTGGGTTGAGTATACAGGAATTTGGGTTGGGTTGGGTCCTCTTGGGTCTGTTCAGGCTCAGGTTGACCCTCAACCCAACACAACCTGCCCGAGTTGCACCCTTACTACCAACATATTCACAACATAGACATTTTGATCATAACACCAAAGTTCTCATGATTCACAATTTGCAAAAGAGGAATGATTTCTTCCGAATGTGTGTCTTATGCATTACCAGGACAAGTCGATGAATCATCTATTCATCCATTGCAAAAAAAATGTTTCAATCTTGGAATGGCGGGGGGCAAAAGAAAAGCAGCGAAGAGGATATTGCATCTATGCAAAAAAATGTTTCAATCTTGGAATGGCGGGGGCAAAAGAAAAGCAGCGAAGAGGATATTGCATCTATGCTTGTTGACCAGGATTTGAGTCCTATGGATGGAAAGAATCAACCGATGTTTCAAGAATCGGAAAAGATCACTAACGGAGATTGGTTTTTTGGCAAAAGAGCTGGTCAAGGAATGCACTATTGAATCTAAGTTGACCGTGGTGGATCAATTGAAAATAGCTGGTCAAGGAATGCACTATTGAATAAGGTGCATTCCTGCAAGAGAAGTGATTACTTCAAGGTCACAATTGAAAACGAAAGGTTTGAACATATAATGAGAAGTTGTGTCATACAACCGGTAGTCGGTAATCAGCACTCCCCCAATGATATCATCATCAGCTAAGCCGACATTTGGAAAGAATTGCCGGTGAAGCAGATTAAACCAAAAGACCAGATTGAAACATAAAAAACAATGCTGCGCCTCAAGTCTTACTACCCCTATGCTGATAGTAGATTACAAATTGGGTTTAGCAAATGGTTTATGAATACAACAGCTGTTTGACTGTTTATGTTTGTTTCTTTTTCTTTTCTTTTTTTCATTTACAAAGAAGAGTTGTGAAATGCTAGACCTACTAATAAAACAGAGAAACTGAATGATGATTTTTTTCCCTTAACCTGCAATGTGCAGATGGGGCACTGAATATATTTAAAAAGAAAAAAATAAAAAATAAAGGGTGCAGCTACTCATCTCACATCATCATCTCCCTGCTAACCTCCTCTTCCTCCTCGCAATCACAGTTGCCACCTCCATCAAGCAAATGTTCCCTGAAAAATACAGATAGACAACCTCTTTATTTTTAACTAATTTTTTGAATAGTAAATAGTAGACAGCTGGGCGTCCCTCCCATTTTTAAACATCCACTTTTTTTGTACATCTGACCCACCTGCTGAGCAGACGGGTGACTCTTATGGCAGCTAAAATTCACAATGGGGCCCAGCTGATGAATGCATGGACCATGAAGAAGATTCTCAATCCCCTTTGAACAAATTTTCTAAGCAGGGCTCAGAACAAAATACTGAAAAGAAAGAAACAGAAATGAAGAAACACACAATCTGAAAACGCTAACAACCCCCTACGGCCACTGCTAATTCCAGATCCCTAAGTTTTAGAAATGGCTGTAGATTACAGTTTCCCAGAGATATAAGTAGATCTTTTCTTCTTTGTTTTTTTTTTCCTTCCTCTTTCTTTACAAACAGGAATGGAAGTTGAAAGAAGTTATTTAGTCACAAGTATGAATGGATGAATTTAGCTTCTTAGGCAAATTGTATCTGGATTTCAAGGGAACCCAAATCCATCTGAGGCATGCATCTGGAACAGTGAGGATTTCTGCATTGCATGGGATCCTATTTTTCTGCCCCTCTTCCCACCCAGATCATTTGAGGTTTCAACCTGAAAAGTTCTAGATATGAATTTGGGCAGGAAAAGCAGTGCTGGGCAACAACCTTTTCTGGATATCCAAATGAAATACCCCAAATAGCTGACCCTCGACTTTTTCTACAGATCCAATTGCACCCTGCTGCAACTGGATATGGATTAAAGAAGCAGACAATTAATTAAAAACAAAAACCTCAAGATTGTAGAAGTTCGCAAAGAGAACTAAACATTTGGGGGTTCACTATGCTCATAAAATCTGACTGACATGCCCTGTTCCAGTGTGTGACCAAGTTTAGATGACCCCAGGCCCAAGAATTAGGCCAGCCCACTGATCAGGTGAGCTATGCATGCATGTTGATTGTAAACATTGTTTTAAGACTCGGACTGGTAACATGGTTCTGATCAAGTTCGACTCATCCAAGTCCCATGCAACTCGTCCAAGTTGACTCGGACATGGTCAGGCCTGATCAACTTCAATACCATGAGTCACCCCTGAATCAGGAGTATTGACTGAACTCGAGTTTGGGTGAGTCGGTGCGAATCCCCGAGTCTTTTACCATTGTGGAAGCAATTGTTATCTTTCTCAAATCGGCCATTGCTTTCATACAAATTTTGATGCAAATTAAAATCCACAAATTAGCCAAGTGTTTAAACCTCGCATCCATCCTGGCCCTTGATTTATCATAATCTTAACCATCCATTCTTAATAGAATAATCCCAATGACTAGACACCCTCAAAACATGCCACAACGTGACATCTTACCCATAACTTGGCAGTAAAGTGAACAATGTCAGATTTGCACAACTTTGGGCCCTATTTGGCAGGTGATTCGATAGGTCACCCAACGATACAGTTTATGACATCTAGACACTTGATGCTCGAAAATTAGTCCTATTAACAATTATGGGTGTGGGCCTACGGCCCAGTAGGAATTGATTATGGGACTACAGCCCACTTATTCCTTAGTGTTTTTGGTCCTGGGATATGCTAGACATTATATTTGTAGTATTAGGGGCAGTTTCATTATATTTGCTTCTTATCACTTAAATATAATAGAGAGGGAGTGGGGGCATGTAACTATAGTCACATTTTTTCTTCTCTCATCTTCTCTCCTTTCTTTCTCTCTCTTTCTTTTTCCATCTCTAGACAAGTCTACATGGTAGCCGAGCAAATGTGTGGGGCCCACGAACCCAAAAAATCCCCTCTTGGGTCTGGTCAGCTAGCGCTGAGCTTCAAAACCTCCAAGTTTCAAGTTGATCCGATGTACAATCTGGGTGTGGTGCTCCACCGAAGTTTCAACCCTCCTACAGGGCCAAATTCTGGAATTCTGCTGAAGAGAGAAAATTTGCTGCAATAAAGGACAGATTTGTAGCGCAGATGATTGTGAAAGATGAGAAGGGTAGATGGTAGAAGATGGGAGTGAATTGGGATAAATGTGGCTTCGCACCACGGTAGTTAGCCCTTCAAAGAAGGAAAGGCTTCGTACCCAATTAGGTTTTCAGAACTCGGAAAGAAGCAGGAAAACGCAACAATTTTTATTAATCTTCATTAAGAAAAAAAGCCTACAAGGGGTGTTTATTTATAAGAAAGCCCTATACCCCTAAAACTCGCGCCATGTGCGCAACCTATTACTTGGCAATGAAGTAAACAAAAATAAAAATTAATCAAAGAAATCTAAAGCGTTCATGATACTCTAAATAACATTAATAAGCAAAACCTAAAATATGAGATTAATCCGACTAGCGGGCCACGATCATGAGATCCCATGATGGGCTTTACTTGACTACCGAGCCCACTCTAATGAACCATAACTTAGTCTTCTAGCTAGGAGACCCTCCCTGCATGTCGTCATCGATCCAGATCGACGGTGGGGACATCCTCCTCCTTGCGTACGTACGTACGGGGACGGCATATGTGTGCGTGCGCGCATGATGTCTCCATCAATTGGGCATGGTGCTCTCCATAGTAGGAGAGGTGGTAAATTCCAGGGGAGAGGTAGAGGCGGTCGTAGTGGTCAAGGAGATCGTGCGTGCACTCATTGTGGCCTAGCAAATCATACTGATCGTTTTTATTAAAACCTTCATGGAAACCCCCAAAAGAATAATCAAGCCCTTGGTGGAGGATGCTTCTTCCAATGGTAGATCCACCACTCTTCCTTTATCTAATTCTAGTAGTGATCATATTAGTGTTTCACTATCACAGGAGAGATATGTGTGTTTTCTATCTTTTAGTGGTTCCACATCCAACTATGCTCCCACCACCTCTACAACCACTTTGGTTCAATCAAGTAAACCATGTCTTTTGTTGTCTTCTGGCTCCTCTTGGATAATCAACTATAGGGCATCCGACCATGCACTGGTAATAGTAATCTCTTTTCTTCCTTTAATTGTGTTTTACCAAATACATTGGTTACTATAGCTGATGGTACATTATCTAATGTCTTTGAAGTTGGTACTGCTCAGCCTAATGTATCAGTCTCTGTATCATCAGTTCTATATGCACCCAAGTTTTCATTTAGCCTTTCATCTATAAGCAAACTAGCAAAGACTTTGAATATTGTCCTTCTTTCCTTCCTATTGGGTATTTCAAAACCTCAGAATGGGTAGGACAATTGGTGGAGGTTGTGAGAAGAATAGTCCGTACTATTTGGAGAGAAAACCAGTAGGTGCGGCAATTTCCTACAAATTCGGCAATTTAATGGCATTGCGTTTAGGACAACCCTCTCTCCAAAATCTACAAACTCTCATCCTATCTCGTCCCAAGATGTCAAAGTTAGAGTATGTAGCATGCGAGATTAGTAAACATCATAGAGTTCTATTTAGATTTGATTTAAGAAGTGATGTTATGTTTAAATTAGTCCATAGTGATACATGAGGACCAGCTCGAGTGCCTAATTTATTATGTTTTCTCTTTGTTGATGATTACTCTAGGATGACATAATCTAATAAAGCATAGCATAGGTCAAATATCTTTCATGTATTTCAGAGTTTTTATAATGAAATAAATAGTCAAGTTGGTGCAAATTTGTGTATGTTTAGGTCAAATAATGCCCTAGAAATCATCTCAGCTAAGTGTATTTTTCTGAGATATTCTTGTGCTCAAAAGGGCTATCAGTGATATTCCCGCACTCGTAAGAAACATTTTATGATTATGGATGTCACCTCCTTTGAAAGTGTTCCATTCTACACTAAAGATGAGCATATTGTCAAAGCCACATCTATGGAAGCTCCCTTGCTAAAGTATTTCCTTTAGAATCTGATATTGAGATGCCATCGCCACCTGAAAAGGATTTCACCAAACTAATTAAGCAAGAGGAGAAAAGACCAAGCATTACAAACCATCCCTCTTCCCTCTTCATTCTATACAATCGACTACTAAACCAACTTAGTTCTTCTAAGTCTCCTAAGGTTGCCGATCATCTCCCTATTGCAATCTGAAAAGGTAAACGTTCTTGCATTACTTATCCCTAATCTCTAATTTTGTCACCTTTACCCTTTTCTCTACAAATATCGTAAGTTTGCCCTTACATTCTTTGCTCTATTCATGCTTGAGTCAATCCATGAGGCTCTGTCAAATGAAAATTGGAAAAGAGCTATGATGAAGAGATGGAAGCAATGTACCCCAATGATACTTGAAAGCTAACCAATCTTCCTTCAAGAAAGACTCCATTCAAGTCTAGAAGGGTGTATACAGCTTAGTTCCTGCCTGATATGTCAATTAATTATTATAAAGCCATGTTAGTTGCCAAGGGATATACTCAAATTTAAGGAGTAAATTATCTGCATACATTTTCATCAATGGCTAAGCTAAATTTCGTTCAAGTTGAAATTTTTTTCTTTATATATATGATGATAGAGTGTCCCCACCCCCTTTTTAAGGCGAGATTAATCCCTGTGGATGCACGGGTTGTAATATCACTAGCTACAAATCACGATTGGCCTCTCTTTCAGCTGAATGTGAAAAATGCATTCCTCTATGGAGATATACACAAAGAAGTCTACATAGAACAACCTCCTAGGTATGTTGCTTAGGGAGAGTCATCTAAAGTATGCAGGTTAAACAAGTCTATATATAGGTTGAAGCAATCATCATGGGTTGGTTTGAGAAGTTTAATAGTGTGGTTGTACCATTTAGATTAAAAAGAAGTAAAGTAGATCACTTAGTCTTCTCAAAGCACTCTACCTCTGACTACATAATACTTGTTGTGTATGTGAATGATATTATATTGACTAGTAATAACTTAGAGGGTATGGAAAAGCTGAAGTCATATCTTCAAACTCAGTTTTCGATCAACGACATTGGTATTCTTCGATTTTTTTGGGCATTGAAGTGGCAAGAGCAAAAGTCAGAATAAATCTATGCCAAAGAAAATATACTTATCATTTGTTGAAAGAAACAGGGATATTAGGTGCCAAACCAGTTGATACACCAATGGACCCTTATCTCAAACTTGAAACTAGAAAGAAAAACTGTTAAAAGACCTTGGTGTGTATAACAGACTTTTGGCAAACTCATCTATTTGACCATCACGAGGCTTAATATTGCCTTTTTAGAGTGTGATGAGTCAATTCATGTATAATCCAAGGACATCACATCTAGTAGCAGTTATAAGGATCCACAGATTTTTTCAATGTTCCCCTAGAAGGTTATCCTATATAGAGCTCGTGGTCATTTTCAGGTAATTAGTTATTCATATGCAAATTATGCTAGAAGGTTGACTATAGGTTATTGCACCTTCCTAGGCGATAATGTGGTTACTTGAAAAAGTAAGAAATAAAACGTTGTTGCCACTAAGATGATTATAGGTTAATGGCATATACGACTTATGAACATATATGGTTGAAATCTCTTCTCGAAGAATTGGGATTTAGAGTTTAGGTTCCAATGTCTTTACATTATAACAATCAAGTTGCAATACATATATCCAATAATCATGTCTTTCATGAGAAAACGAAGCATATAAAAAATTGATAGCCATTTCATTCGAGACAAGATATCTCAAGGACAAATCCACACACCTTATATTTCATCTCATGATCAAATCGCATATTTATTCTTTTTCTTTTTTTTGGGGGGGGGGGGGGGGACGATGACAATTTTATTGATAAAAGGCCGCAGACTAAAGAAAACAAATAACTGAAAAAGAAACACAAAAGATAACAAACAGCCATATGCTCTTGAAAAAACTTAGTTCAAAAAACTTGTTTCCGAACTGGACATGCAAGACATCTATGCTCTAGCTTGAGGGAGAGTATTAATGGATATGGATATGGGGCAGATTTGGTTATTAATGGATATGGCCCACTTATTGCTTACTAGACATTATGTTTATTGTATTAGGGTTGCCTTCTATCACTAAAATATAATAGAGAAATATAATAGTATTAATGGATATGGGTATGGGGCAGATTTGGTTATGGGCCTACGGCCCACCTTATTGCTTAGGTTTTTCAGTATTGGAATATGCTAGACATTTTGGCATTGGAATATGCTAGACATTATGTTTATTGTATTAGGGTTGCCTTCTATCACTAA